>PRKT01000025.1:891699-903485 GCA_003671525.1 Saccostrea glomerata
TTTTGTAGAGTTACATGGTATATCTTGACCATACACGTGTCTTAATCCCTAGTAAATTAAAAATTTCTTCTTATAAAAGGGAAAATCTCATTAAAAAATGCTTGCCGAAGAGATTAATGGACAGATAATACATATACGGGAAATTTCTGTTCAGCTTTTCAGCCAGAATATTACAGGAATTGTCTCCCGTTTTTGATGAATTCTCACTGGAATGACCAATAAAAAGCTCCAAAATGAAGAATACCACCCCATCCAGTATAGATCTATCAATTTCAGGTTATGTATTAAATTTGATATTAGCTTTGACCAATATGTGGCAAAAAAGTGTTTACTTTATGGTGTACCAGGTGCATTTAAAATCAAGAAAAATCTCGAACACTTTATTACGCATGTAATGCGTTCATGTAAAATATAGGCTTATATTAAATTCAAACGATAATATCGCAGAAAACTATAAATTAAAGTTAACCTGGAAAGCGTGACTATATTAAGGTCGTTTGGTTCAGGACAATGACCCCAGGGCAAACGTAACAGGAGGGGCGGGACCTAGGGCTGATTGACGTTATACTGTCTTATATTAGTACCACAGCAGCTTCCATCAAATCACTGAGAGAACCAACTCGGGAAAAGGGATAAAATGTTTATCCGGACAGTTTTCGTCGTTGTTCTGCTGGTTCAGTTTGGACAGGTGAGATATACTCTTTAGTCATATTATAAAACTCCTCGTTTTCCCATCTACATGTATATGCATTTTAACTTTAAAGTGCATTAGATTCAAAAGAACATAAATGTTACATATTATTTTTAATGAAAAACAGATTATTCTGCATTCGTTTTCTTATTTAATCAACGATCTTTTTTTTCTTATTTATCCCATGATCGTTTTTTCCTCATCAAGGAAATATCACATGCTTTTTAGTGGTCAGTAGAACCTCAATTGATTTTTTTTTACCAAAAAGATACCCCCCCCCCCTCAAAAAAAAAAACATCGTTATTGAATTGAGATTTTGACCTTATTTGAATGGGTAAGTAAATGAGTACTTTTTTTTATTGTTACACAGACAACAGGTGGCTGGATGAAAGGTCGCAGAAAACATTCTTTATGTAAGTTTATCTCTTCATATAATCGGCTGCTATAGATTTATGCGTATATATTTTACCACCATTATTATAAATTTCAACTGTAATTAGTGCTTTTTAGCACATAATTTATTAATAAGAACAATTTATTTCTTAAATTATTTTTTAACAACTGGTTTGCTATTATTGTACATACCAAAAAAAAAATATTGACTCAAAAAACTTCAATGATCAACTGTTGTACATTAAGTACATTCACATATATATTCTTATATTGGCAGCAAAACATATTTTACCAGCTCCCATTGAAATATCATCTATGACACAGAAGTACTACGAATACCAACATCTCAGCAAGCATGGTATCTACTCCTGTAGTCCAATGAAAGACAGCCTGGTTTTGGCCGTAAGAGCCTGTCATGATGCGCATATAGCACTGCTCGAAAAGGACTCAGATGATGCTAAAAAATTGTACGAGATTCTCCTTGGCGGATGGGATAATACGGATTCTTGCATAAGAAAAGGAAAACAAACAAAATGTTTGGCGAATCACTATGGAAAAGTCTTGGACTGCGATGAAGTTCGGTACTTTTGGGTCAGTTGGAACAAAGGTACGGTTAAGGTTGGTAAGGGCAAAGTCGTGGGAAAGGATGAGATCCTGTCATACACTGATCCGGATCCGATCGAGATCCGTTACTTTGCGGTCAGTGGTGGATTTGGAGCGTCAGCTGATTTCTACTTTTGCAAAAATGAGAAAGGTAAAGGCATACACATAAGGATTTTTTGTGCTGAAAAAATAAATTGTATGATAATAAATTATGCATTGCATACAACTTTTTTAAATGGAATTGCTTCATTCGATCTGGTAAAATCGTAGAATTTCATATCCCTTTCCATATACATACATGTACATGTATATACAGTGTATGTATTCTTTCAAGACTTTAGAAAGATGAAACGTTAAAGTAGCATATCTGTTAAACATTTGCCAATTGAATGAGACATCAGTAGAATTACATGTATATATTAAACAGAAGTACTAGAACAAACGTACCTATTTAAATTTTGCAGATTCCCATGCGCCAGTAATTATCTACACGCCACCAAAATACGAATATGAACCTCTTGGAAGTCATCTTCTGGCATCGCATGGCCGTTTTAACGGCTTCATTTTCTACGTACAAGCCTGTAACGACGCTCACATTGCCCTTCTCTCTGGTACAGACGATTACAAGCCTCTGTATGAAATCGTTCTTGGCGGCTGGAAAAATACGAAGTCTTGCTTTCGGGATAAGAAGCAGGGTCCATGTCTTGTCGAACATTACGAAAAAGATATTATAAGTTGCCATAAGTTTTTGCCTTTTTGGGTAACCTGGAAGGAGATCAAAGGGAAACTTATAATCAAGGTTGGAAAGGGAACTAATGTCAAATACGGAAAGATAATGGAACATGTCGATGTAGACCCAATCTATATCACCAATTTGGCTGTGAGTGGATGGGATAAAAAAGCAACTTTCATCTTCTGCAAACAGAAAGGTAACTTTTACAAAAAAAATTTAATTTCATATACTGTAAGCAGGGTTATTTTCGCCCCGTGTTATTTTGCCCTTTTCTATACTATATTATGCAGAGTTATTTTCGCCCTTTTACACTTGCAAACAATTAATTTTGCTCCGTTTTAAATTCGTCCAATAACAACACTCATCATTAAGATAAAATTCTGATCAGTATTCGTTTACTTCACCCAATTTTAAATTCGCCCTGTGAGTAAGGCGAAAATAAAACGGAGGCAACCGCAAGTGTTGTTGAGCCTTAACGTTTATAGTGACACCTATATTTTTACAAAGGGGCAAAACCGACATGTATTGGCAATTTCTCTGTATACAGTATATACACTGTTAATAAAAAGTCTACCATACACAAGCAGAAAGGCAACCATTACTGCTTCCTCTGTACGTCGATCTAGTTTTCTCATTTTGTAACCATAAAGATATAATTAGTAATTACATTTATTGTTACTGTTAATAACTTTAAAATTTGTTTAAAATCTTTCGTTGTATATAAATCGCTGTCAAATGTAATTATAATATTGTGTTTTCAGGTTACTGAAAAACAGTAGTCTGCAAACACCTGAGGAACAATGACTGGCGTTCTAAATAATGTAAAAAATGTAATAATTATGTAATAAAATGTATGAAAAAATATATCTAGTCTATGATGAGTTTTAAATTCAAGAAAACCACAGTATGAAAAAAATAATAATGATCATTAATCATGTAATGAAAATTTCTACATGATATGCAATCATAGTAAATGGGTTGTTAAACTACTGAGCAGAGCAGCCTGTTTCCCTGGCCTACCCATAAAGCCCCACTCTACAGAAGTACTACTTTAGCAGAGCATTATGGGTAAATGTAGGCCAGGGAAACAGGCTACTAAGCAGAGTCATTCCTTAACAAATAAAGACAACTCTTAAGGACAAAGAAATATGTACCTATCAAGCACAGGGGCCAGTAACATGCTAAATTTGAATTTACGTATTGACTATATATATACAAAAAAGATCTTTTTTGTATATATATAGTCAATACGTAAATTCAAATTTAGCATGTTACTGGCCCCTGTGCTATCAAGGTGTTAAATCCTGATTCAAAAATTCAATGACAATAAAACTCATAAAAAGAGAAATTAATTTGCATCAGCAGTATTTATTGAGGTAATAAAGTACAAAGTCAACAAATAATGTAAAATTTATATAACTATTTGGTCTTGATTTCTACTCTATGTGTGACCACTTTTTGTAACAGAACATATTCAGAAAACATTATCTTATTCATAGTAAGTGTAACCAGAAACTAAAAAAAATTCTACTTTTAAACAGTCTTATAACAATTAGGATTTTTAATACAGCCACTTGCATGTTGACCTTTAAACAAAAGAGATTGCTTTATAAAGTAAAGTGTTGCAGTAAAAATATCAGGATTTGTAAATTTATTCTGAAGAACATTAGCGATACAAAAATTAATAACAATACCACAAGAAAACATTTATATAAATGTTAAAAACTTTAATAAAACATTTAAAAAGTAAAATATTACTAAATACAAAATTTAAACATTTGTGAAATAAACAACAGTCCACTTGAATAAGATATTATGGAAAAACATAAAAAAAATATTTGGCAGTTATCAATGCAATTTCCCATGATTCATACACATCCAAAATGTGCTTGAAAAATTAGCAGTATAATTTGATGTTTTCTGAATGCAGTTCTCCTACAGGATTTTAAATGCAGGATTTTAAATGCAGTTTTTTAATTCATATTGTAAGAAATTACGTTGAAATTTTAAAGCATTTTAGCAATTGGGAAAAATCAGATAATGGGGGGGGGGGGGGGGGGGGTACCATGTTACCCAAAGGAAACTACCTCTTGAACACTGAACTTATAAAGACTTTGTCTACCCCACTTTATGGCAGTATTGATATACTACATGTAATATCCTCCCTCTTACTGTTCACTCCAGCAAAAAATATCTTTAAACATTTCATACAAAAAAAAATAAACAGGAAAATTATCAAATTTTCATAAACAGATGTCCTTTGGCTTTTTATTAACCATACAAAGAGTGCAAGATGGCATGATAGCATTTGGCAGATAAAATAATACTACATGTAAATGCATGATTCTAATATGAACATTTGTTTACCCTCAAAAATGGCAAAATTAAAAGTGCAAAGCATTAACATTAAAGGAGAAATGTAAACAGAATTGGAACTTTTCCCCAACCTCTCCGATGATGTGGTATCCAGTACAGGTACAATAGAGACTGACCAGCTACATGTATCACTACTGTCTTTGGTATATATCTAGACAATTTGTTGTGCTTCTGTTGGCTTTTCACACTAGTTCTTTAAATTAATATTTAGATTTATCTCTCATGTTGCAGAACAACATTATGCATGCTGCCATCATCAGTATCTGTAAAAGATTTTTTTTAGTACAAATTAACAAAATAAACTACAAATTAGATTGGTGGAATGTAAGGGGGGAGCAGGACAAGTAAACTTCATCCAATTCATTAAATCATAAATTATCTAATTAGACAATCAAATTAAAAGGAATGCATATATACCTGAACAACTGCCACACATAAACCAGCTATCCCAATGTACTGCATGTTCTTGGAAAACAAATATTCTATTTCATCCATACAACCCTGAAAAAAATAGGAATATTGCACTGTTAAACATATTAACTCTTATGTAATTTTACATAAAATTCTCTATAATACTCTATAAATCAACTCGAATCAAGTTTATCAGAGACTGTTTTAGATATTTTAAGACTTTTAATGCTATACCTGTGCACTGACATGTAAGTAGTCATGATTACATTAAATACATAAAACCTTAGAGACAAGGCAAACCATATTTGTCACACCTTTGTGTTCCACAGAAAGCTCTGGGACTGTTCACAGTCTGGTGCAGGGTCGACACAACAGGAAGGCCTGACCTGTTTACCCCGGTCTCCTATGTCATACCAGTCTGTGTAGTTATTCACACCACAACACTGAAGCTGTCAAATTTCAATCAGTTTGTAAGAAAAATCAAGAATTTTACACTCCCCCCTTTCAATAAAAAAAATCCAGCTTTACTGCATATATTTTCAGTCATTAAAATATTTTCTTATATTTTATGTACTACTTGTATGTTATAAATGTAATGTACAAATAAATGTGTAGGAGCATTTGAACTTAGGAACTTTTAATGTAAACATGGCAGAGCGCTCTGAAAAAATTTTCCGTAGTCATGCGTACAACTTTACGATTGCAAAGTTTTTACACTTTCATCAAAGTTTTTGGCATTTTATTTCAATCTCTCTGTTCAAAATACTTCTTTCATATTTATGAAATATGCACTGTATACAGGGTTATTTTCGCCCTATCATTTTGCCCCATTTAAACTTCTGTCAGCCACTGTCTCTATTTTACAATTCAACTGTGTTCTTTAAATCCATTTTGAATTTGTCTACCTGTGAGTAGGGCAAAAATTTCGATGTATACAGTTTATGCTTTTAACACTTACTTAACAGTTACATTAACTAGACTTACATCTGTTTGTATGGTATCAATGAGCTGTAAGATTCCTTCCCTCTTTTCTGACTGAACCTGTGGATCAGAACTGTACTCCAAGCTGTATAACATTTCTTCTTTTATTGCTGTTTTGATCTGAATACAGAAGTAATAATGTTCAATACTGAAAACATTTTTACATAAAGAACATATAAATACTTTTAATACAAATCTGCAAGAATTTAAACATTTTTAAATAAAAATGTTTGAGTCATTAGGTGTTTTTTTTACTTACATCCTTTTGATATGATAATATCAAAGCTGTAGCTGCAACTTCTAGTCCAAATATAATCAGGACAAAAATGAAATACTGAAAATAAAATTATATTAAAATCAGTAAGCCTTTAAAGACTTTTATACACATGTTAGTACATTTATCTTCACTCGCATGATAGACCAAGGGTTTTACTGTGGAAACATTTTTATTCGTGGGGGTCAATGTTCGTGGGTAGCTGAAAATTTCCTGGTTCGTAATCTCCTTGGTAATACGTTCTGTTTCGTTTTGCTTTTTTTCAAAGTGAAAACAAAGAAAGACAACTCCGTCAACGTTGCTTATTTAAGTTATCTCTCTTGTGAACACAAAAATGTACCAGTGGCTTGCACCAGAGACATATAGCCATGATGTCGCAGTAAATTACGATTATTAAGAACAACTTAAATCTCTAGATGAGGACGTCGAGGAAAATTAATGCCAAAATTGACTTGAAAATGTCTACACCTGAAACCAATTCAAACTAATTGGCTAATTAGCACCCACTCCAAAATCGCACTGAAAACTGACCTCATCAAAGGGGCATTTGAGCGTGTTGGACTATAATGTAAACTTAAATTTACAAGTTGTATTGGATATGTTACTTACTGTATATAGTTATCGATGTTTTTTTATACTTAATATTTCGTTTTTTGATTTTGGTTTTGTGTCAATAAACACATACAGAATTTTTTTAATGCGTGATCACACGGACATAAAAGTAAAGGTTATTTTACGATATAAAATAGTCTGTGTAATCATAACTTTTAACAAATGATAAATACAGATGTTTGTATATACATTCGTGGGGATGTAATTTCCTGGGTCAGGGTTACCCACGAAAGCCACGAACATTGGTCCCCCACGAACAACAATGATTCCACAGTATGAGAAAAAAGGCAGATCAGACACCCTTGGCTAGCAAAAATGACATGTTAGAAAATCATATCAAATAAAGGGAAATAATTCTGATTTACAAATCTAAACAGAGCAACCACTTACAACGACCATCATGCATTTGTTCTCGACTAAAGCCCCACAGCATCCCACAAAGCCTATGACTAGAGTTATGGTTCCTGCTATTATCACTAAGGAAGCCGCCGTCAGGAAGCTGTGACTGGGCAGAACCACGGAGAAGGAATCCCTGTTTGCCTGCATCCATATTCCTATTGCAAACACTCCACATCCAAGTACCTGTAATGAATTGTTAATCTCAAAATAATATTTTGTTTTTAAAAAACAGTGGTTTCAGATTAATAGCTTCAGTCTTCTGTTCTTCATAAACAAGCATCATGAATATGTTCACAATTTTAAATCATTTAATGAACAAAATATAGTGTGAAAAAGATATACTAATCTGAATTTAATATTTTTTTTTACACGATATACAATGTAGTTAAAAACATCTCAGTTTTATTAATACATGTCAATACTAAAAAGAAAAACACCAAAGTCTACAAACCCATATAATGACGTTGAAAATGAGGAAGAGGTACTTTATGGTGCAGATTGCGGATCCTTTCCCAGACTGCCCCATGTTAAATGCTCAGCAATTCACAAACTCATTCACTTATGCACCTATAAAATCAAAGCTTGTTAATATTTAAGCATTGAATTCATATTTTTGGATGTCTTCGGCCCTATAACACACCTGGCCGTGCCGACAAATTGAATACCGCGCCTTAGCGCGGTATGATAATTTGTCGGCACGGCCAGGTGTGTTATAGGACCGAAGACATCCAAAAATATGAATTCAATGCTTATATTTACATTCTCTTATTTTCCTTCTTCATAATTTCTTATTTCGTTAATCTTAAATGTGAATTTATTGCCTTTCAAAACTGCCGTGGTTAATAGATGTAAGAGCTGATTGTGACGTCAAATGACGTTAAATGACGTTGCAAAGTTAGATAACGCAAACAAACACTGCGAGTAAAAAAGTGACAAATTAATTTTAAACGCATATTCGAAAATGTTTACGTTCATTGTTCAGGTTTATAGTTTTTCATTAAAATTGAATAAAACATTTTACATTTTGGTTTTCCTAGAGTATTGAAAATGTACATAGTTCCGACTGCGTATTCTAGCGCGCAGTGACAAGGTTTCGCGTGTGTTATAGAAATTTGAACGTCGTGGATTTCTAATGGATTTCATAAGGAAAATTACACTGAATGTAAATATTGAAAGATAAACTCTATATCACTCGAATTAGATTTAAAGCTTTAGTCTGCTTTATCAAGGTATTCAAAAAAGCTTTATAAATCAGTTTCAATAGTAATACAGTTTTGCAGTTCCTTTTTCCTCAAAGTAATCAAAAGTATTCAAAACTGCTATGCAAGAACCGATTTTGATTTGCACTAGTTTTTAAATATGTTTTTTAATACTCTAGAGTATAAGATATAAATAATAAAATATTTCTTCTTGTTCCGATACAGTGCAGGGCTTTCTGGCCAGTAGACAGACATCTCGGCCCAACGACACCTCGACCAATGACTGTTGACACCTTGGCTCTGACAGGTCGGCCAAAAATTATTGACACTTCGTCCCATATTAAAGACACCTCGTGTGTGAATTGACATATTATATTATAATTAGTTTGTCTTTCTGACTATTAATTATTTTTCTTTCAAAAAATCAAATAGGGAAGGGGGTGTATGATATCATTTCTTACATCTCTCTCAAAATTGCGGAAATAGGCAATGTATATATGCCAAGTATATAAACAATACTTTTTTTCATTTCTTTCCTATATGCATTTTTTTAGCGTGAGAAGTAAATGCAAGAATTAAAAAAAAAATCATATGAATTTTCTTAATGTATTATATGGTTGAAACCATTAATTAACTCATGACTGTTTTCATAATAAATGTTGGAAACAATATAAAACAATATGAGCCTGCTCATTTAACCCCCCTCGTCACTAGTATGACACATGTACACTTGACACTCCAAAGAATGCACCACAGATTTTGCTTTTTTATCAATAACTATTGACTGATTAAGCACCTTAACTATGTCTTCTAATTCCTTGCTTAGAGTCAATGCTCGAAAAAGTTTGAATTCTTCATAATTAAGAAAGAAAAAAAAGAAAGAAAAGAAAAAAATTATCGTTTTTGTTTTCTTTTTTCCATAAATATTTTATTTATAACAGTCGCAAATTCTGGAATTGAAATATGAAATATTTTTCTCAATGAAATTCTGGTCGGGCCGAGGTGTCTTATAGGTCTGAACCAATGTATCATTGAGCCAAGATGTCAATGGGCTGAAGTGTCGTTGGGCCAAAGTGTCTGACATTCTACTGGCCAATCTGAGCATCATCGCACTTTGCAACATATTTTTTCCTATTTCTTACCCGCCAAAAATTGCAAAAAAAACCTTTAAATACATAGAGCTCTAAGCTTTTTTAAATAGTTAATACACATGTATACATGTACATATAGCTATTACAAGCTGCAAAACCAGAGACATTAATTATAACAGTTTATGTCTCTAATGTAGCTATAGTGTAGATGTGCTTGATCTTTTCACTGCACCTGCATGCAATTTTTTTAATGCTTAAAAATTGAGTATTTAAGAAATAAATATTATAAAGCAGCTATATTAAGCTATTTCGAAAAGCTTAATCAAGCTATAAAGAAGTATATAGCTAATTCAAGCTACACCAAGAATTTTTGCCTTAGTACTGGATGGCGAAGATTTTCAATGCGAGTTCTAACAAAGCATTGCATGAATATTTGGAGTGAACCATAATATTTCCTATGATATATTCTTTTATAACTGCAGGATAATGTTTGAAAAAATCAAAGCAACAGTCAGTAAAATAGAAATGAGCCTTCAGTACAAACCAACATTTCTTCAAGCTCGCCATTTTGTATATTGTAAACTCCCAATCTGAATCTGCTAACAATAATTTTTTCCGGATTAAATTTGACTGTGTGCAAGCACAGGCACCTGACGTTACTTATTTTTCTTTTAATAAAAAAATATACACATACCTAATAATAAACTTGTTTATTATTAGGTTTGTGTATATTTTTTTTATTAAAAGAAAAATAAGTAACGTCATATGCCTGTGTGTGCAAGTTGTTCCCGATTAACAGAATTCTTTACTGATTATATACGGATCAAAATTTAGTTACTTTGTTGACTGTATATATTTGGCTTATTCCTCAGAGCACCACTTTCTCAAAAAGGTCACAGTAGCTTGGGGGACGCCCCCCCCCCCCCCCCCCCCCCCCCCCCACCACCGTGCGCCTCTTCAAGTTGACTACTTTTTTTTAAATAAGATATTTCTCTATGAAATATTCACAAAGTGTTGTAACTGGAAAAAAATCCGAAATTTAAACTAAAACTTGCCTACAATAAAAGATACTTTTTTTTTATACTAAAACAGACGTGTACAGTTCATGCCTCCATGCAAATACGAGTGTGGGGCACCTCTCTTCAGAAGATGTATTTCCATGGAATGTTGTAGAGTACATTGAATTCTTGCAATTTATACGGGTACCTGTAAAGTGCGAAACGAAATAGAAACGAAACGAAACGAAACGAACTGAAACGAAACGAAATCTGCCGAAACGAAACGAAACCTACCGAAACGAAACGGGATCAAGACGAAACGAAACGAAATCAAAACGAAATCAAAACGAAACCTGCCGAAACAAAACAAAACTATCAAAATGTTTTTTTCCCAAATCAAGGTACATCTATATATGTGTAACTGCATGTGGACTTTATTTTTTACTTTTAATAAAATTTATATAGTTCAAGCAATGTAAATATAAAATTTAATTACCGATAAATTATGCTCCCTTCTCAGTCTAATGATGTATTTACATGTTTGCCAGCTGCACTGAAATATGCACGAACGTACTATGCATGTATAATTTCAATATGTGCAGTGTTTTATAATTTTTATGTCTTACTCTTATTTCAGTCCTTATTTATCAGATACAACATATCTATCAAAATTGATATGTTACATGTAAAGGCCCGTTTATGTACGAGTCGAAATGAAGTCACTGTATACTGTTGTATTGCGAATGTCTTAAAACATAGGATAAACCAAAGACTTGGAGTATTTAGTATTCCATTCCAGGTGTCTGGTTTTATCGTTCAATTATACATGTAACTCCAACCGGAATCTTGTGTATCCTTTCTACGTGCATACGATCCTAAAGATTTAACTGACAAGAAAAAAGTCTCTCGAAGAGAACGATGTCATTTTTAAGTACATTGTTGGTAATTTATCTAGTAAGGTATTAACAAAATATGACATAGGCGTCAAAAGCAGGGGTGGGGTGGGGGTGGGGGGGGGGGGGGGG
>PRKT01000025.1:903792-980409 GCA_003671525.1 Saccostrea glomerata
TTAAAGCCATATATGGCGTATGTGCAATGAAAATTATTAGACTAAAATTATAAGAACTTATTATTTGTATCATTACTTTGTATAAAGATAGAACTTTTCCGTAAATTACAAAATCTAAGTCAATTGCGTTATAAAGATATCACAATTTAAATTTGATTCTCGGAATTTTCTCCGTATCGGAAGAAAATACAAAAGATTTAAATAACACACTACAGAGAAGATAAAATTGTATTTTTAAATGAGACGAGGTGTTCTCCGTGTTCAGAATTGTATGAAAAGCTTTAATTTGAATGTATTAACTATATTTCTTTACTTAATTTTGTATTTTTCAAATATATATTTTTTTGATTAGTTACGCCATATATGGCTTTAAAGTAAAATCACAGTTGCATAACACAAAATTGCAAGAATTCAATGTACTCTACAAAAGATTTCCAATGTCAGCAAAACACAATTCATGCATAAAATTAATGTGGCGGGAACTAGGCTATGACATATGACGTCACATGTCAAACAGCTGTGATAAACAGAGACTAATTTTTCTAATATACTGAAAGGATTAAGAACACACAAGAGGTAAGCAGAGAATAGTTTTACTTTATTAGCCTGCATATATAATTAGACCTAGCTTTACGTGGAGTCCTTAGTGATGACGTCATGCTTGGTAACTGCTAGGTATAGCGTTGCGTTGTGGTTACTGTTGTTAGTTACTCACTTTGATCAGTTGAGAGTAGATGTGCTTTTCACAGAGCGACAAAAATCTCAAATATCACAATGAAAAGACAAAGATCATCCGAGAGAAAAAGCCAGAGTGTGTCTAAGAGGGTAATTCTTTAGGAAATAAAATTTTATTGGACTTAAATGCTTCTTTTTATGACATACGGTACCATTCAATATTGAGATTGGGGGGGGGGGGGTATAAATTTCAAAGACATCGAAGGGAAAATTAGCTAGCCCAATGTGCCAATATATTGCATTTTTCCTCAAATTTGACATTTAAAAAACAATTTAAAAGAATAGTAAAAGTTTAAAGAAAATGTGCAAATTTAATAGATATCACGTAACAGAATAAAAACACACACCTAAGCTATGTTGCTAATAAAGATAGGAGAAGGGACATGAAAGGCGTAATTCATTGTGGAGGTAGGGTTGGATTTGATATAGGGTCTACTGAAATACTGTAAATTTAAAATCAATACCAGATTCCACAACTCTTTTTTTTTTTCGGGCGTTTTCTGTAGAATAAACTTCTTTTTCTGCTTTTTACTTACATCATTAGGCACAATATGTTGAGAAAACTTTTGTTGTAAGCTTTCCGAACATCTGTACTGAAATAAAAAGAGGGATATACACACTCTATGACAACCAAAAGTGGAATTGTTCCCCTTTGACAATTTAAAGAAAAAAATGAGGGGGTCTTATTGTTATAATTAATTTCAAAAATTTATTTGATTTAAAGTATAAAGTTCTCAATGGCTTATAAAAAATATTTTTCTACACATTTAATATATACCTATTTAAAAGTTTCAATGAAGAAAAAAATACCGGTCCAAACATTTCAAAAAGCTCAATTTGCAATACTTGTAATTTCTTACTTATTTTTTTTTAAATTGCAACTTTTTGACCAAACTGATATTCTACGTGTTCTTACTTCATAAGACAGCATACCCAAATATATTTGCAAATGAAAGTCAGTTTTCAACATACAGAAGTAAATACACGATCGAACATAACAAGATAAAAAAAATGTTTTCAATTAAAATTGATATATTTTGATGAATATGGAATTCGGACTCGTTTGAAATAATAAAACTTTAAGATTCTTTTTTCAACTGTTGTAAATTCTAGAAAATAAAATTCTGATGTATAGTATTTGATTTGCATATTTATTTAGCAGTGCAATTAGGAAAGGTTAACATTTCACAGTCATGTACATATATTCCTTTCATAATGACTGGTATTCCTTAATTATTTCCATTTCAGCGCCGTATAGACGTCTCTTCAGATGACAGTCGTCAGTGGTACGAGGTGATGCTTGCCCTGGCGGCCAAATCAACTGTAAGTCTCTCTCTCTCTCTCTCTCCCTCTCTCTCTCTCTCCTTGTCCTTTCAGTAGATAAAAAAGTGTAAAGATCTATAGTTTCTGTCTTATCTCTCCTGTAAATACTCTCTACATTTTCTATTCTTTCTCTCCAGTGCAAACAAGTCTTTACTTCTGCTGCTCATCAGTGGAGAGAGCACATTAAAGACTGGGTAAGAGTCTGAACGGGTTAATACACATTAAGGGCATTTATAAATATTTATTTCTCTGTGGGTTATATAAATGATTCTATGTTTAAAAAGAAATTGATATTATTCTATTTTATATTAGTATGAGTTGACGCATGCCATCAACAAGTCTGAGGAGCGTAGGGAGCTACCAACCATACCTCAACCTACGCACCAGGTACGTACCTCAATCAACATTGTTCAAGCCCAAAATACATACTTTGCAAGAAAGTTTCGAGGGAAACCTTTTATTTCCTTTGTCTTGTAATTAACATTTGTAACTGTAATTTATGTTTTTCTCCTACAGATAGAGTGGTTGGCTAGAGTCAATTTTAAGCACAGAGCCATGCGCCGCAACGTACCAGAACAGAGACGTCATAAAGTCTCCAAGAATCAAGACCTGGATTCCTCTTTTTGCGTCTACTAAAGAGGAAGATGATTTTGGTGAGTTAATCCACTGGAAACCTGTATATTAAATGTGATTAAAAAGCTTTATACTTGCTGCAAGTCTTTATCCTAATTTATGCTACCCTTTAAGTCTTAAACAAAAAGTTGCATTATATACCATATGTGAAACTCCCTAATATTTTTGTGAGTTTTTTTTCTCTCGTTGTTTTCATGGCACGAGGAGACAATCAATTTATGCCCTTTCATGGAAGTGTTCAATTTCATACTTCATGTTTTTCTCCAGCAACGAAATAAAATCATAGCAACTAATCCCCCAGCCCCTAGATGTTTCATCCCTATTTTCTCAACCTGTAATGATTGATGTTTGGTTTTAGACCGTATGTATGTTCTGAAAAATATTAATACAATTGTACAATTTTCTAAATTTCTTGTAGGTATGGGACAGATAGTTTGCATATGAAACTGTTAGAAAGTTAGAATCTGAGACATACTGACTGCCACAACCATCACAGTACCGTGCACTGACTGTGTTGTATTTTGTGTACCACACACTTTCTATGGACCCAAGTGCCTGGCCTTACATAGTGCTATTTTAATGACCATCTCAGTGCTAACGCCACAGCTATCATAGTGCCATGCAAGGACTGTACTTGAATTCAGTGCCACGCACCTTTCATGTACTCATATGTGTTTGACTACACGTACATAGTGTGTTCTGATATGATATAACTATTGCAGTGCCACTGTGCCCAAGCCTTTTATCCTTTGCACTTTATCAGGCGCTGTGTGTGACTTTGCATAGACATTGTTATAGAAGACATTTGCAGAGTGTTTAGCGGCATAGTTTTATTTGCCTTTATTTTTAGACTCATCATTATTATTTTCATTTTTTATTATTTCTTTTGTAAAATTGGTGATGGACCTCTAGAATAGAATATTTTCATTGACTCTATATAACAGATTTATATATTTTTTGTATATAGTACTTGCATGTTATTTTGTTGTTGAAATTGAATTTTCTTTAAACAGATGAGTTTGCCTTAGAGTTGCTTTTCATCATCATCGTCCTTTATACACCATGTGGTATGAAATATGCAGTATCAGGCATCAGACCTCCACTTTTGTCTATCCTGTGCCAGCCTAGTTGATTCCCATGTTTGGTGCATGGCTTTTATCTCACTTTTTACCGTCCTTCTCCAAGATGGACTCGGCCTCCCACTTCTCCTTTTGATCTCTTGTGGTACAGTGCAGTACTTTTCTTGTTGTTGAATGGGGGTCTTTTTAGGTCACCTGTGTTTACTCAGTTAACTTATGGCTATCTGTTTTCGTCTGTCGTCGTCCGTCGTGCCTTAACATTTGAACATTTTCAGCTTTTTCTCTGAAACCACTAAACCAATTTCAACCAATTTTGGCATAAAGCATCTATGGGTAAAAGAAAATAAAAAATATGAATTTCATGGCCCCTGTCCCCTATAGGCCTGAGGGCTTAGGCACAAATTGCTAAAATTGTTGCATCATGGAAAACAAGCAGTCAAACTGAATGCATAATTGTAATTAGCATTAAGACTTATACCAAAATTGTGAAATTTTTGGCCCCAGAGTCAGGGGCTCTAGGACGGGGCTATATTTTTATTTCATCATAAATTCATCATAATAATGTAAATCATGATTACAATCATACCAACAGTTTGACTGCTTGATGTCCAGGAGTAAAGAAGATTTTTAAAGATTGCACTAATTTTAGAGGTTTTGGCCCCACCCCCAGGCCCCAGGGGGGGGGAGAAGGGACCTTGAAATTCACAATTTTTGTTTCCCTTCACCCATAGATACTATGTGCTAAAATTGGTTCAGCGATTTCAGAGAAGGAGCTGAAAATGTTCAAATGTTAACGCACGACAACGGACGAAAACGGATAGCAATAGGGCAGGTGACCTAAAATTCAACGGAACTTTTGAACAATTTGAAATCACAAAATTTAAAGTGAAAATTGTAGCTCTCCACCGACAAGTGGTGACGTCTCTGTATGTGTGAAAATTCTCTCGAGGGACATTAAATAACACAGTCAATCAAACTATGGTCGATACATTGACCTTGTGATCAAATGCCGTTTATCATTTAGTTAAATGCTGAGTGGCGTTTTTCATACTAATTGTTCGTACATTACTAATATTTATTTACTGAATTGACGACGGATTTTCCCGATCATGACAAGGAGCACACAGCGGGTGTGTCGGATCGGTCAGCAGGGATGCTCACTCCTCCAAAGGCACCTGATACCACCTCTGATGTTTTGGAGGTCCATGTTTGCTGTGCTCCTCTTTTGTATTTTTGGACTTTTGATCTGTATAGCTCATAGTGGGTAGGAACAGTCAAAAGGGGATATTGTTCGCACTGGCTCCCGATTCCATCTCTGGTTTTTGCTTGGGTCCTTGTTTATTAATTTCCCTCATACTTGAATTGTTTATAGTTTTTTCTGAGATTGACCGCTGTTCTGCTATTTCAGACAAAAAATAATTATTGGCACATGTGTGTTAACTAAGCAAAATAAATTGTATAAATTACAAGCGAGTTTGGCGCCTGTAATTCTTAAGTTTTATTTTGCGTGTTTTTTATGTGTACACTTTGCTTAACACACATGGGGCTAATTATATTTGGTCTGAATAGGTCCATTCCAAAGACTATTAATTTCTACCTACCTTTGGGTAGGTTAGAATACCCATGCTCGTAGGTATTTAAACCTACCCAATGGGGACATACTAAAACAAGTCCCACGGGGAAAATAAGTCCCACATTAGTCCCACAGAAAAATAATGAGTCCCACCAGGAAATATGACATTTAATTAATATTTAACAACATATCTTTATAGATTATCATTGTTAAGCTATATTTTGAAGAAAATTTTGTCACAAAAAATGTTTTAGAAGCCGGTTACAGTGATAAGTTACAAAAGCAAATACCGATAACTCCTATATCCTCATATAACTCTATAGTGTTTCCTAATCCCAACAATAATGATAACATTTCAGTAGTTTTTGAAAACAAATATTAAAAGATATTATAATTTTATTATAAAATTAATTATATTTCTTATACTAGTAGTTAGCTTTCAGCAGTGATTAAGGTCTTCAACCCCTAATAGGAAGAAATTCAATGAAACTGAAAACATAAAAGATATGTAGGCATTCAATACTCAGTTTATTTAGACATAGTTCCCATTTATTACTATAAGTATGTTTAGTGGGATGTGTCCTAATTCATGACCTTGAATTTTGGCAAGAGTTATCTCCCCTTTTTGAATTAATAAAAAAAAAAATCAATTAAAAAAATTTAGCTGGTAAAAAAATTGTTTTCAATTATCATTCTATTTTTAATATTTCAATGCATCTTTCTACCACAGGATTTATTGATATTCAAATTATTTGAATTTTTATTTTGAAAAAACGCTTTTCCCCATAGACTTCAATGCAATCTTTGTTAATTAACTACTCCTTAATTAATGAACTTTTTGAAAATTTCTCATGGACAATCCTTTTCCACTATAAAATGCTTTAATATAATATCAGAGTATTGTGTACTTGATGGACATTTAAGGGTAGAGAATTTGGTCCCATTAGGAATTGAAATCCTTGGCCATTTTTTACATTTGAGCAGAGTTATCGTTCTTGACTGTGGTCTGAAATTTACAATTGTCTATTTAACTCACTATTGATTTTGTCGGCGCAAAATGGTGAATGCTCTATTTTTTGATACAGTCACACTGATGATGAATACTACAAATTTTTGACCCAAAATGATTACTTCCTAAATCGGCAATTTTACATTAGTTTCTATGCAAAATTGATATTATACGAACTCATAATTTTTGCCCAAATATTTGTCATATCCATCATCAGTGCATCTTCGCTAGCCAAGGGTGACGATTCGCTCCTCTCCTCGATTTTTCACTGTAAAAAGAGGGGAGGAGCAGATCGTCACCCTTGGCTAGCGAAGATGTCATCAGTGTGACTGTATCAAGAAATTTGGAGCTCGACATGTTGCGCTGTTCCTGCGTTTGGCCACAAAATGCAAGTAAAGGAGAAAGAAGGTACAAAATAGCTACTTTGGATAAATTTAAATACCTACGTAGCTACATGTATTGATAGCTACGTAAGTAGTAATAGTCTATGGATTGGGCCTGTTGAAATAGCAGAACAGCGGTAAATCTTATAAAAACTATAAACAATTCAATTCTATGAACAAGTACATGTATGAGGGAATAAACAAGGGCACAAAGCAAAAACCAGAGATGGAATCGGGAGCCAGGGCGGAAAATACACCCTGTTGACTGTTCATACCCACTTTGAGCTCTCGATCAATTATAAAGAAAATCCGTACGAAAACAAATGCCTTACAATTTGCCTATTACCGAGGACTTCCATGTATTTCAAAATTCACCCAGATTTCGTAAATCAATGTTTAAGGACCCTGTCTACACCAATGCATAATGTCTACGAACATTGAGAAAATATATATTCTATAAAGGGGTAGATATTGAGCTAATGTTATTTAATTTCTACTATATGGTTTGTGGCAGGACGTACTCAATGCGACGAAAACCTGAAATCCCTTTAAATAGATTCAATCATTTAAAATATAGAATATTGTCCAATTCGACCAATTTCTTCGGACCCAGTGGTACTAGGATTTGACAAGTTTTGCACACTACACAACAATCCTGTTTGGAGACCAAAAACTGGAACTCCAGAACACCAATTTTTAAGTCATTGAAAAGCCATTAATAAATTGTAAAAGACTGAATCGAATGCAAGACAAAAGGAAGGAAACATGAAAGCAAACGAATGAACAGATAAATCCCATAATCACTTCCTGTAAAACTCGTTATTTCCGTGAAGCGTTAGTTTCTTGCATCCTTATATTTTACGTTCTTTTTTTATGTTTCATTTTCCGATTTTCCGTTTCATTGATTATAAAATGTGTATTGGATAAGACAAACTAGGTTAGAATAAGTTGCCGTCAATGTTAGTTTTAACATTACTTTTAATCCGAAAATGAGAGGGACTATGGTCCCGCTTGAATATCATGCATTAAACATCTTTTAAATATTTGAAATTTCGATCCGTTTCCATTAATGTGTTAAACTCGTTAATCTTGAATTTTATAATTAAGAATGGTTTAAGTGGACCGTTTCACAAGAATATTGATTTCATAGTACGTAATTGCATGTTTTGTTTAGTTTACCCTTTCATATTCCCATGGTATGTACAATGTATAATCTGAAACAAGTTTTTAAAGCATATTTTTCAAAAATGCAAATCTTTTATTTCCAAAAAAGTTTTTCATTGTTCATTAGCTTCATGAAATAATCTTAATACACCACAATCTGATTATACTTATATGTTAGATCCACTCATTAATGTTGCGAAAATGGAGGTACTTTAATGACATAAAAACAATATTTTATTAATATTTTAAGTATATGTTTTTTGAAGAAAAAAACCATATTAGTTAAATGAACAGATACATGTTAAAATATAGTTTTGATAATTTACTTTTACTTATAGTAAGGTATTCTACACCCTTTTATTGTTCATATAAAATAAATACATTGTCCCAGCTAAAATAAACAACTAAAGGCTTTTTAAAAACTCATTTGTGAGGGAAAAAGAATATAATATATGGAAATAACGAATAGATTTCAAGCTAAAAGTCCATTTTAACAATACAAACCAGGAGCAGAGCACTCATGGACCTCTAAAACATCAGAGGTGGGATCAGGTGCTATTGAGGAATGAGCATCCCCTGCCGACCGGTCGCGTCCGCCTTGTGCACCTTGTCATGACATGGAAATAACGTGAAAATCTGCAAACGATTTAGTGTGTAAACGTTTGCTTTTAGAACTTTGAATGATTAATTACCGTGAAGAATCTTTGCTGTAATGTTTTCTTTATTTGCAATTATTATTTGTAATATATAATTATATATTTTTAGTTAAAATAGTTAGTTTTCTTGAAGTTGGATATATGATAAAATTTAATCGTTATGGAGCTTTTTCAGTAAAGCTTAACATCGCCGTTTTAAGCCAAGTTGATAAAATTTTCGCATTTTTTTTATATGTATCTTATTACAATACATACTTTATTAAGTAGATAAAATTGCCCTCCTTTTTACCATTAGAATCGCACTGTACAAAATATATATTGATACAAATACCGGGTATTTCATTTGAAAAAAAAACAAACACCTATCGCTTAGGCGTTTTCTTTACATTCTATTGAACGATTAGATATATTATTTTATCTCATAATCTAAACACTTGTTTTCCAGATCAGCATTTGCATTTGCATAATCATGTTGTGTAAAGGATATTAATAGATGCAAGACAGAAAGAAACATGAAAACCTAAGTCTGTAACAGATAAATGCAGTAATCACTACCTTCAATCCTCTTTTCTTAAGTTAACTATATTTTTCATGTCCTTGTGCGATTTCCCTTCCTTTGTCATAAATCATTGATAATATTATGTATCTGATACGACAAAATGAGTCGTGATACTGAGTAATTTCCATACTCGGCAAGTTTTTTTTAAATCTTCCAAAATTCAGTTTTTAAGCTGAAATGAAAGACTATGACATCTATTACTGTGATCTATGCGCATATAATAATTATGGATTAAAATCAAGAGAATTGCGATCTTACAATGAAAGTTTATTTTATTGGTTTTTAAAAAAAATATATTTTTTGTTATGTAAATACATTGTATACAATTGTTGTTTGTAAAAGTAGATTTAATTTTCGTAACAAAGCATTATCGATTACCTTATTTTTGATTCTCTAATTTCAAGTTTTTAACGTAGGGTTCGATATCAATTCCACTATTTTTCAATTAATGATGTCTACGTTCACGCCTAAAATCCATCGATCAATGAACGGTTCATACAGATTCTATCTTTAATGTTTAGGATATTTATTTTACTCTACATTCTGAACGCGCAAAAGCCTGGTAATGGATATTTTTTTTGCTCTCTTTTTTGCAATAGAGAGCATGTGATTGTTTTGCTTTAAAAATTAGGACATCATATTCATATATTATATTTTCTTTGGTTGCTTGACCAAGTTGAAAGTTTTATATTGTTATTATTGCAGATTTTCAGCAGCACAAATTTTGAGGTAAGGAAATCTATATTTTGATTTTTTTTAATTCTGTTTTATTCAAAGCAAAGAAGATACAGTTAGCACCTAACATTTATTTATAACAATACACAATACTGATTGATGGAAATGTAAATTACCGGTACAAGGAATGGAATTTAGAGCTACCAAAGTCATACCGGTATTACATGGGTTGGAAAAGTTTACGCTTTTATGACAGTTTACGCGCTTTTTACAAACCGCGAAGCGGTGCATAAAAAAACGTAAATTGTTCCAACCTAGTATAACTTGGCTAGTTATTCATTCATTCCTTATTTAGTCCAAGAAAATGTTCTTTTCATATTGCTGAATTTGTATTTATTTTAACCTTTACCTTCAACAACTTTATAAATGTTCTTGTGGCAGCAGAAAGCGTAATTTTAAATAGCAGAGCTATATCAACATGTCATTCTAATTACTGGGAGATTTTTTTTTTTAAATTCGAATTGGTTCCTGTACATCACATTTAGTGACTACAGAAATATATACATACATGTAAATACATACTACAAAATTACTTGACCAATGTAAATACACATATTTTTTTTTTTAACATGAAACTTATCAATGATTTTTTTAAAAAACATTCTTGCTTGAATTGCTCGTCACTGTAAATGCCTCTGGTACGTCTTGATAGATATTTAAAGGATATGATTTAGGTAAAGCTTTTTATATTCATATATTTGACATTAACTCGAAGATTGTTAACTGTTTGCTACATACTGTTCTCACAAACTCATTATACACAAGTCTCCAAAGAAAATTATTGTTAACATATACGAAGTTTTTTAATGTTTCTGTTTAACAGTTCGAGAAGTTACTTTCTAGTAGTGAATAGATTTTTTATTAGAGAATAATAAGATCATTTGAATAAAATGATTTTCTAAAAAAAAATTTTACGAAAAAAGGACATCAAAATATATATCCGGAAAGGGTAAAAAATAATGAAGCTATTCACATTTATGTATATTAATCAAATCAAAGAAATAACGAAGTTAACGAGAAGAATTTAAGCTCATTAGTCCTTTGAATCAATACAAGTTGGAAGCATAGCAAACACAGTCCTTTCAAATCACTGAAGATTAGATCAGGTGTCGTGTAAGGATTAAGCATCCCCTGTTATAATCGGACAACCTTGCCTATTACACTTGTCATGACTTGGAAAGCAGAAAAATTTATTGAGATTTCAATAAAAGCCTAAAAAAAATATGAAGAGAACGTCAGTCAAAGTTAGATTTTACGAAAAAAAAATTTGGCTGACAAGGTAATGATATTGACTATAGGATTTGCTAAATGTTGACTTTTATCTAGAGAACTGATTTCCTGTATCTTTAACTTAATTATTTATCTATAGCTTTCGTTTTAAATCTAGTGGGAGTCAAAAATCCATAAAAACAATTTCTTAAATTAGGTAAGTTACTGTCAAACAAGATCAAGAAAATATATCTGTTTAGCAGTCTCGTTATAAGTCATATGCATGATTTCGTAAGTTCTCTGGTCGATACTATGACCTGGTCAGCAATTACAATCCATTATGTGGTCAACTGTTCAGTGACGTTTTCATGCTAATTGTTAGGACATTATTTAAACGCCGCATTGTCGACAGATGTTTACATTATTTTCCCTTCATGACAAGGTGACACGGCGGTTGTGACCGGTCGGCAGAGGGTGTTTACTCCTCCGTGGCACCTGATCCCACCTCTGATGTTTTAGTGGTCGGGTTTTGCTTTGTTTCAAAATTTATATTGTTTAATGGACTTTCAGCTTGAAATCTATTCGTTATTTCCAGATATTTCATTAGAAAATTACTTAATATCGTATTACTGTGATCTGTACACCAAAATTTGACTTCTTCGAAATGTATTAATCTGCTTGAAAATTTTATAAAGATTTTGTACAATTTTAAATTTTCAAGAGAATTTTTCTTTTTTTTTTACGCTGTTTTTCAAAAAATTGATTATAAGACATACAGATATAAAAACCAGTGAAATAATACTTGTTTAATAGGGATTGGGACATATTTCCTTTTTATACACCGCTTTAAAGAGTAAATCTTTCGAATGAAGGGTAACAAAATATCACTTAAATACCTAGTAATTTAATTTCAATAGATCAGTAACATTAGCTTGTTGAAATAATTGAAAAGAATTAAAAATTGTGAATGTGAAATATGACTAATAAATCACTAACATGTGTATTGTTATTACTTTGACGGAACTGAGTATTTTGAAATAGAAAAAGTATCAAATCAACACAAAAATTTGGTTATTCTAAAGATTGTTTTAATTTGAATCTTTGTTTTCAAAATTCAGTTAAATTTCTTAATTTCTTACAAAGACACCTTTGCGCAAAATTCAAATGGTCAGGAAATTTTTTCCTTAAAAAGCAGGTGTTTACTTGAAGGATATTTGAAACCAAATCATGAAAATTTCGATTAAATACTTTGATGGAAATGGGTATTAAGATGAAAGTGTATCAGAAGGATTGTGCTCATTACAAATTAACAAAAGCAGATATAGCTTTAGTATAACGTTGGAATTTGAATTCTACACCTTTGATGTCATGGAAAACTTTTCATTTCACAGCAATCATCAGATTTGTGTTAAGTCAAAGAGCGATTTGATCTATAAGCTAGGATAGAGAACTTTAATCCATTTTTTTTTTTGATTGACGTTTGTTCACTGCTTATCTTCATAGGTATCTTTAATAATAAATATAAGAAAGTATTTATTGATACTGGGTCGAGAGGTATCCCATAGGAAACCAAATTTTTAGATAAAAAATAGTTAAAAGAATTCCCTCTAAATCTGAATCTGAGCGTCATTGCTAGCATCTATCCGAATGTGATGTACGTCAGATTTCTCTTTAGAAAATAGCCATGATCATTGACAAGACCATTTTTGGAGCATCAATTTTTCAGGAAATATTGACACTCGTTTTAATAAGAATCATTATGAACAAATTAGAATTCCTTTGAGCGCTATGAAGCATGCATCCTCTGTTGTAGTTGATGGACCATGCGATTTTTAATGGCATTTTTTGAAATAGGTATCCTTTAATTTTTTGATTTATGTTTCTAATTGGCAAAACAACGGATTAATAAACCACAAAAGCACATCAATTTTTCAGCTGTTGAAAATACATGTAACTGAAATTTTTGGTCTTATTACAAAAGGGTGGACGTTTGAACTTTTCATTTGTCTAATGGTTGATATTGATTTTGGTAATGTCTCAATTGCAATGAAAAGGTATGATTTGTTTAATGGCCCAACATTAATGTAATCAACACATTTCAGTAAAATCAAATCAATTCATTTAAGATTCACATCTCTCGAATAGATTTTTTCTGGAACATATATGGCGTTGTAACTTTCCATTGCTTAGGAATTTGAATAGTATGGATCAACTGAAATTATTCTGCAAATCATGAATCATTAGAGCCCCGCTCTGCGGGCGCCCTATAGTGGTCAGTCTGTCTGTCCGTCCGTCCAGCTGTCCGTCCGAGATCTCTTGTCTGGAGCATATCTTCTCTATCCTTCTCTCCTTGGTCCAATCTGGATCATACTTCACCCACAGAGTGCCTTTAGGTAATGCGTGTGCAGTGACCTTGAACCATTTTTCTTGATCAAAGGTCAAGGTCATAGCAAAATTATATGAAAAATCCTTGTCCGCAGAATATCTTCTCTACCCTTGGCCCAATCTGGCTCATACTTCATCCTCAGCGTGCCGTTGGTAATGGGTTTGCAGTGACCTAGAACCATGTTTCTAGGTCAAAGGTCAATGTCATAGCAGAATTATATGAAAAATCCTTGTTCAGAGCAGATCTCCCCCCCCCCTTGTCCAATGTTGCTCATACTTCAATGAGAGTGCAAGTGGTCAATGAATGCGCAGTGACCTTGAGCAAATGGCTCATACTTCACTCAGAGTGCAAATGGTCAATGAATGTGCAGTGACCTTGAGCATATTTTCACCTTTCCTTTGCCAAATCTGACCCATACTTCACTCACAGAGTGCCAGTGGTCGATTGATGTGCAGTGACCTTGAACAAAGTTCTTAGGTCAAGGGTCAAAGTCAAAAATAGCCTCTATGTTTAAAATCTTTGTTCGGTGCATTATTTCTTTTCCTGAAGTCCACTCAGCCTCAAACAAATTGACTGGGTATGGAACATATTGTGAAAGAGGATATGCAACAATTTTCATAGATGATACATTTCTAAAAAGATTTTTAATTGTATATATAAGATAATTGTATTTATTCATTATTTTTCAGGGAGTAGTTACTTTTTGTCCCCTTAATCTCAAACATCTTCAAAATTAACCCTTTTCAGCTACCTTACATTTTCATGTTCATTGCTAAAAGCAGGATCCTTTGAGATGGCCACCATCTCAATGATATCTAGTTAGTTTTGTTTCTACTTCATGTATATAAAGAACACCTTTTTAAAAGACAAATATCGAATCGCTCGATCTACGAATGATTGATGAAAAAATCTTTATCATGAGATGTATTAACTTTTCAGGTATCTGACAACAATGTTTATAAAACTTTTAATATGAATTTCATTGTTATCTTTTACAATTCTTCCAAAAGCAGACATTTTCCGATAAGTTATATAAATAATTAAATAGACATTCTCGTGTGGTATGGAAAATATTTAAATACATTTATGTTCCAGTCTACGACAGGGTTTTGAAACGGTGGTTGGACAGATTATAATTTTTTACAACTTAAATGAAATTTCTTTTGAAATATGGAAATTACAATCCATTTCATGTAGAAGATTCAATTTTGGTGAATGGTTAATGGCTGCTGTTTAGCCACAGTAGAAATCTAGTTTATCCAAGGTCTAAAAAGGGATTAAAAAATATTTTTCACAAGCAGAGCTAAGATTAGTTTTTCACACTCTGCAGAGTATTGTGTCCAAAATTTTCTTATTTATCAAATTTCATTTCACGAGATTAAGAGTTATATAGATTTAAAAGACGGAATGGATAACTTGCAAGAAATACAATATAAAGTCCCTAAGACATTGGATGTAACAATAAGTCAATCAATGCTTTCTAATACATTTTCTTTCCTCTTTTGAAACCATGATACAAGCGTTTCAGTGGAGCTCGTGTAATTTAATTAGATCAGAATGAATGATTCACTTTGATTATTTAAAGTTCCTTGTTTTTAGTGGTTATTAAGAAAGAACCCTAAAATCGATGGAATTAACAATCTCCTGTTTATTTCCAATAAGTAATTAAACACTCGATGGGAACTGGTCAGAAGGGCATTATGATCGGGTTACTGACCAAACAGAGGTTTCCAAAAATCTCATCCCTATCTTACTAACATTAAAAAAACTTGTCAAGAATTGTTTACGTTTCACAAGTATGCCAGATTCGGTTTCAATAGGAAAAAAAGGGTTTTATTTCTGTTTATTTACGTTTGTCAAATAATGTTCTTTTTTCGTCTCTAAGGCTAACACAATCCGTTAAAATAAATTTTAACAAATGCTTTATATTTACGGATAGAAGTCAATATCTTGAAAAAAGGAATAAAGGGAAAAGAACGTTAGGTAATTAAGGTAATGAAGTAGGATCAAGTACGAATGATTAAAAGTGGATGTCACTCTGATTTTATTATTTTTTAAAATCCAATGTATTATTGAACCATTCTGCAGTTATGCATTGCAAAACAGGTACTTTATGTACCGGTATTCTGTATTTGTTGGTTTGTAAAATACCGCCCATTTTTTCTTCGACATAAAAGGTTTGGTCCCCTTTTAAGATCGATTGAAGGAGGAATTGCAGAATATTTCTTTTTCTTCAAGACAACAAATGTATAAAGCATGCTGGAACAGTAACAGAATATATTACATTTCTAAGTATGTTGTTTTTAAGTTAAAAATATAAATTCAAACAAAAAAAATAATTTTAAGGAAAAAAAAACAAGAAAGAGGATATGTTTGTTTGTTTGTTGTTTAACGTCCCTCTCGAGAATTTTTCACTCAGTCGGAGACGCCACCACTTACCGGTGGAGAGCTGCAAATTTTGTCCTACATTCGGCACTCAGGGTTATTAAGCAGGCAGGGATCTTCTTCGTGCCAGCACATAGTGTGACACGGGGCCTCGGTTTATACGGTCTCATCCGAAGGACCGGTTTCCACATCCCACGGCGGAATTCGAACCCGCGACGTAAGGATTAACTCCTTACACCACGACTCTAGAGCAGATGTCTAACCACTGCACCACGCAGGCGACAAAAAGGAGCTAGGATATGAAGTTAATGAAGAACAGCGAATTACATGTAAAAGTATGTTAAAAACCACTGCTTTTAAAACTAACGTTATACTTATTTGTATTTAGGGATGCCTTTTAGGGATTAAGGTAAAATCAAATACGCTTCAAACTTCAGCCAGAGTTCGTTTGCTCTTTTAGGTGAGACCTCGGGAAGCTTGCAAGCTCATAATAATGTTGTAAATATTCATTATATAGAGAATATAACATACTAAAATCCATATAGAATGTCATATCAGCCGGAGTGGCCCTATATCAGCCAGAGGGCTGTGCCTTCGGCCCTCGGGTTGATATGGGGCCCGAGTGCTAATGTGACATATAAAAAATATATAAGATATGGATCTAAGTATGTAGTATTCTATATATTTAAAATACTTAATATGCGAGTTCACATATGGTCATTAAAGAATGTTTCGTGCCTGTTTATGGTCTATTAAAACTAATTTTAGGTAACTGGAAAAAAATTAGGACCACAAAGGTCATTAAGGAATTGTTTTACATGAATATTTAAATAAAATCAAGTAAATTAACTTTTAAACTCTATACAAACGTTACTTCCTGTTTGATATGGATTTTTGCACGCCGGTCCGATACGTGATATGGATTTTCGGACCGGTCCTTGATATAGGGTACTGCGACGTCAGCCGTATCACACAGTGCAGAATCGGTGTATTTACTACTTAGGATATTATAATTACAGCCTGTTTTGTCATTCATTCTTTATTTCAAACTTTCTTTGCCGCTTAAAATAATGCAACCATTTGTCCTCTTTTTGATTAGTTTCTTGACAAACAAGTTGACGAAACAAGAATATCAGCAGTCTCGTTTAAAGTCATCATTTCGTAAGTTCTATGGTCGATACAATGACCTTGTCAGCAAATACAGTGTATCATTGAGTCAAATGCTGACTGACGTTTTTCATACCAATTGTTAGTCCATTATTTATACACTGAATTGACGACGGATTTTTTCCGTTATTTCCTGATCATGACAAGGAGCACACGGCGGGTGTGACCGGTCGGCAGGGGATGCTCACTCCTCCATGGCACCTGATCCCACCTCTGATGTTTCGGGGGTCCGTGTTTGCTCTGCTATTATTTTGTATTGTTTTATGGACTTTGAGACTGTATACTGTTCGTTATCTCCATATCCTTCTTTCATATTTTCCCCACATGAAATTTGGTCAGCCTTTTTCCTCATTCAGTAAATGAGATATCCATCTTGCAGAAATCTTTCTGCAACCGAGGTCTGTTGTAAGAATTATATGAAATGCTCCTAAAGATATCCCTACTTTTCAAGCTAATTATAAGTCCTTAACCGTGTATCTTCCATCTTTCTTTACCATGCAATTCATAGATTTCCAGCGTTTTTATTTATTAATAACCTTTTGGACTTTCAGATCGCATATAATCTTTTATTATTTCTCCTCCATCTTAACATTTTCAACCACCTGGAAACGGTTCTATATTTAAGTTGTTGTTCTCCATAAAAATGGTAACTTCGAATGTATCTTTTTGTTATTGTTTCACTTTATCACATTGTTTTATGTAGCTTTTTATTTCTGCTGTTGTACTGATTCTCTTAGGTAAATTAATAGAGTATCAAGTGTAGGGTATTTTCAAAACTTGATAAATCTTCCAAACCTAAAGCAATACCTTTTCCGCAAAGACGGCGTGGTTGATAGAGTTAATATCCAATGAACAATATCAAGTGTATTTGAAGTGATCGAAATTAATTTTTTTTAAGGCAGGGGAGGACAGACTTTTTGAATGAACCTCGTACTCTTACAATAGAAAAGAAAATAAAACAACACGAAAAACAATATATTTATTTTTAAACAAGCATAAGAAATTTAAAGCTTCAGTAAAGCATATCTAGATACACAAATTTAGAAAATGTGTGGGGAAAGATGGCTTATTCATTTTCCATAATTCAAATCAAGTCAAATTCTTTCCTTGCACTACAGGTTTAAACGCAGAAATCTGTTCATATCTTTATTACAAATTATGAATTCACCATTCATCATGTTTTTTGTTAATTTGCAAAAGAAAAAGAAAGGAAAAGGGATATTGAGTCGATAATTTCTTAATCAAATATTATATAATAGAATATATATATCTAAAACTCATGTACAATCTTCAATTTTTGAAGCAATAATAAAAAATGCACTTTTGTTTTATCAAAATAAAGACCGTTGAATCCACAATTAAACGTTTTCTAAGTAAAATAATTATATAAATGTGTTGTAGACCCGTCTGAAGAAAAAAAAAGACTGCCTCTAAAATTTGAAGCAAAAACTTTGCAAACAATGGAATTGGAAAACCAACATTTAGAAAGTGTTAAACATTAAGAGGTCATGACACCAACCCACTCTTTGTAAATATACAGTTTCTAAACAATTGACTTGAAATGAAGATCACACAGTAACCTTGAAAGCAATTGCAAAATATGCTCTATATTGCGCATAATACAGATGTTTACCCAGGTATTATTGACTGATGAATTGACTTTTACCATGATATTGTCTTTCTTATCTGCATTTGAAATTAAAAAGAATAAACGTCAACATTTGTTTAGAATTTAAACACATATTTTTAAAGTCGAAAGTCAATAGATCTTGCTGCGCATTAATCATTGATGTCTGTCTCCGACGAAACGCACTAAAATAATAATGAAGTAAAAGGGTTTTTTTTCCTTTTTTCTGATAGTTGACTTGGTGTATTCTATGTTAAGGTATGTGTTAACAAAATTACTTTTTTCTAATCTTTATACCTGTTTACCTTTTTTTCTTTATATTGGGTTCTTTGTTTATTGTAATTCATGATATGTATAACATTATCTAAAAAAGATAAATAAAAGCTACTTCATGTATGAGACAATTTCTGCATAATTACATGAAGAAAGCCTTTGACATTCTTTCAATAGAATTTAATAACTCTTTTGTTTTCAAATATAATATCTTGTCACTTTTTTTCTCTCTTTCTATTTGAAGCCAAAATACAATTAAGATCTTTTTTCATTTTATAAAAGCATTTTTTAAAAATATGAATGAAATAATTATATTTAAAGTTTAATATCCAAGCATCGTTTAATTTAATATTTGATGCTACTGGTACATATATGTTGAGTGTTTTTAAGTTCTTTGCCGTTTATAGATGGACGTTTTTGTCAAAAATATCGCTAGTCAAAGTCAGTAACACATGTATTAATGATCAAATTAATATTTCTAGACAAAACCTATCATAATTTAGTTATAAATAAATGGTTTTTACTTTAGATTCATTTCTTCCAGTTCGTTATAGAATTGAATATTAAAAGTAAATGCAGTCCTCTGATGACGATATATCAAGTTCTACATTTTTTGTCTATGTCAATTTCAGAGAATCGAAGCACCTTGACTCCTGATGCGATAACCAATGACATTGAGTTTTGCCGATCTTGAGACTGAGACAATTTGCTTGACAAAATGAAAAGTTCCAATTATTAAGTTAAAGGTAAACATTGTTCATAAACATATCTAATGCTACTTCATAATTTCAAATAGTATATCATAAATCATTAAATCATATATAGTTTTCGGATCTCATCATGATTTGTATATATTATAAAGCTATACACTTTATTTTTCTAACTGAATGATCAGACACTTTGATGCCCTTTGATTGAATCTTATTCTTTTGCCTGAGGTGTTCCTCAGCATGGCCAGAATGTTGAGTATTTATTGTTTTATAATGTAAAAGCTGAAGTTAACGAACAAAGACAATATAAATATGTGAAGAGGGCCTAAAACATGGACCCATGGAAACTGCAGAATTAGGATCTGGTGGCTAAGAGTAGAAGGCATCCCTTGTTGACCGGTGGCACACGCTGTGAGCCCTATGTTAAACGGAACTTTTATGTAAAAAAAAATTCAAAATAAAAGGAAAAAAATTTTGCATGGCAGATAATATGTGGTTTGCGATAAAAGGTGTGTAATGTTACGAGTAGACCTTATCGAAGTCATTAATTGAATGGTATTTTCTCTTACAGATCGTAGTCCAAACTTAAATGTCGAAAAATTAAAGATTTTTTGTATGTCTTCCACTAAAAAAGCTTTGACTGCATTTCTAATATTGATTGTGCTAAAACCAAAAAATAGCATGGATCCTTTTTATAATGGAAATTATATTCCATTGGATGTTCTCAACTAATCAGGAAAGGTCATATTCACTGTCACCATTAATGTGTTCCGTCACATGAATATATTTATAAAAACTAAGGAAAAAATAATAACTGCACAAAGAATCCGTCGGTCCTATAAATTTATCACTACCAAGAACAGCAATTTACTTTCTTCAATGAAGCGTGTTTAAGTTTTACATGTTGATCACAATTTTTCTTTTTGATCGGATGTTTAATTTCAATCAAAAGAATACTACTTTGCATACGAACAGAGAAGCCAACGATGGCTTTGACCATGTGTTCTTGTCTATTACAAATGCCGTGCTAGTAATCAATCTCTCAATGAAATTGGTCAATATGATTAGTATATTGCTGAATTCTCTATTCCATATGCAAAGTGGCATTCATCTCATTGAAATCAAATATTGAAATGATGCGACATGTGAAAGTGTTGTACTTTTGATCTATAACAAAGTGACACGCTGTTTACAACTGGATTGATAGTAGGTAGACAAAACCTTCTGTAGTCAAAATCAGTTTAAAAACACAATTGGTATGGCACAAGTCAGTCAAATACAAGAATAAAGAGACGAAATTGAGACCACAAGCCAATGGGAAGGGGGGGGGGGGGGGGCAATAATGAGTCAAAAGACAATATTGCCAATTTAAAATAATAATTACAATCTAACCATGGAATGAGAATTGGCTTTCATGATGAGTCTAATTCAAATGTTTTTTTGAAGAGTTAACGAGAAGACTTTTGTAGGAAAAATGCAAAACTAGTGTGCGCAATGTTTATACCAATATACCACGCACATAAAAAGCAAAACTATTTTTGTGTTTATAGCTGTTTTTTTAATTATTCATACAAAGATGTCAAATGCTAAAAAATATTGTATTGATCCGTTGTTACATTCTCAGAGAACCATGGAGAATTACCCTCATAATTTTATATTCAGAGTTTCATATGGATTTTTGCCCAGTGTAATTAATTGCTTTAGATTAACAGTAGTTTGTTACCAAATTAAAGGAGAAGATTTTTAATAGAAACTTGCTTATAAATTTTAGATACTTTGCTAATTATAGATGATAATATGAGACTTAGAGGATGTTGTCATTCGAAAGTTAAAATCAAGAGCTTGGATTTAAAGAATGCATTCTGAAATATCCTTGCAAAATTATTGAATAGGTTCCTAATGTTCTACTAGAAATATATTGTAACAGATTGAAATATATGGTGACATATTTTGTTCCTGGTCACTAGTTTTTCTTTGAAAGACATGCTAGATACTGTAAATCATTTTTTTTTATTCGCGAGAATTTTTAATTTTTTTTTTTTGCGTCTTTACGCGAGTCTGTCCTCGCATAAATATATTGCAAAAATTGTCTAGCTTATAAAAGTTCTATTAGCTCAAAATAAATATTTGAGAAAATATAATGATCTACAGTTACTGTAATTGTGTCGAATATTTGATTATTTAGGGAAATCTTCAAAATACTAGTATTTTATTGATACAGTTAACTTGCAACTCAACATATTTATGTTGCATGGTGATATTGATATATCTTGCATGTTTCATGTTTTATAGAAAAATAACATCCATACAGGGAGTAGAAATATGCCAGCATAAAAATACAATTTCAATATTAAAGACCAACACTTCTGATGGTATTAAAACATGCCATGTAATTGATATAATTTTAAATAAAGAGATCATAATCAGAGAGTTATTCACAATACAGATTAATATGTTTGTCTGATTGAATGTCACAGTCATAACCTCTACTGGTTCACAGAATTAAATTCTATCATAATGCTTTATCTACGAGCGAAGTAAATTAAAAAAATCAGCAGGGGTATTTATCCAGTCCAAGATCGATTGTCACCACCGAATTAAAATAAAATTCTCGTGCGTTGAATTAAAAGCAATATGATATTAAATTTATCGGGAATTTAAATATTTAATCTTAATTTACTTGTACGAGCATATGTACGTAGAAGGCAATGATAGTAATTTTACATCCTAAGTAGATGTTTTTCATGTGCAAAAAGCAATGTCACTGTCGTCATTATCGTATTACTATTAAACCTGTGTAAAAGTATCATATTTCTGTACTAAAAATATTAAAATTGATTTTTCCCATTTTTAGCTCACCTGTACGAAAGCCCAGAAGGCTCATTCGAGATTCGAGTTTCAAAATACGAGATTCGAAATTCGAGATTCGAAATTCGAGTTTCGAGATTCAAGATCCAGACTAACCAATCAAAAGCGGGTTCAACATTTTTTACTATCAAGAAATCGCTGAATATATTTATAAAAATGGGTCATTTGATTAAATAACAATGCTAGAATGAGTGTTATATATATTAGAAGGAAATTTAAATACTTATTGGATTTTTGATCAGCAAGATATACTTCAATTTATGTTATAGCGTCTTAAATATTAAATCTATTACATACCGGTATATCAAGAGTATATATATTTTTGTATTGTCTACTATGTGTAAAGGGTTGATGGCATATTAATAAACTTAAAAATGAATAACAAATGTCTAAAGATTAACAATAACACCACCACTACCCACCCTACCTGCCAATTTTTCTAAACCCAATATTTATTGAAAATGTGACTGTGTAAAACTTGAAAGGCAACCTAATATTGTTCAACAAAAATCCTGTTCGTTTTCTTAATAGAGGAAATACGTACAAATTAGTTTTCAATTACTTCTCTTAATTGGTCTAAGTTTTTGATTTCTTGAATTCATTAAACATTATTCATCGAATACAGATTGGCAATATGAAATAAAATAAACACGTTATTTATCTTATCTGATATCAAATAAGTAGATGAGTCTAAATTAGCCGGAGAACTATAGCGTTATGGTTTTATATTTTAATCTCCTACCATTGCGTTATGGTCAAAGACTAAATTATACTAGTAAAACCTACAGTTCGATTCAGCAGTCAAGTCTCACTGCATAAATGTTCCCTTTATAAATTTAATGAAATATATACCCTTGAATTACTGTGCAGTGTAGAGAGATTTTTAATTAATATTTCATATCTAATCAGTAATAACTTTCTCCCTCATCAATGATCTAATACAAATTAGTTGACCTACTTAATCCGCAAATCAACGATAAGACCATATAATACTCTATATTATATGTATTAACTGTTTTGATTAATTAGAAAAATAAGATTTTATATTTTATTCAAAATGTAATCCATGCAAATTTTATTATTATTTCATTTTAATACATAAAATTTTTTTCTTGCATTATCGTTTTAGCAAATGATCCATTTGTTTTAAATATATTCAACAATTTCTTGATAGTAAAAACAAAATAAAGGGGAGTAATCAAATGTTGAACCCGCTTTTGATTGGTTAGCTTGGATCTTGAATTTCGAAACTCGATTTTCGAATCTCGTAATTTGAAACTCGAATCTCGAATGAGCCTTCTGGGCTTTCGTACACCTGAGTTGAAAGCTCAAATGAGCTTTTCTGATCACATTTTGTCTCTAGTCCGTCTGTCTGTCTGTAAACTTTTTACATTTTTGACTTCTTCTTAGAACCGCTGGGCCAATTTTAACCAAACTTGCTACAAAGCATCCTTCGGTAAAGGGGATTCAAGTTTGTTCAAATAAAGGGCCAAATCCTCTTCCAAGGGGAGATAATTCTGAATTAATGAAAAATTTATGGTATCTTTTTAAAATCTACTTCTCAAGAACCATTGGGCTAGGAAAGATGAAACTCATGTGGAAGCATCCTCAGGTAGTGCAGATTCAAGTTTGGTCAAATCATGACACCCAGGATAGGGCGTGGTCACAATGGCTGATGAAAGTTTTACATAGGAATATATAGGGAAAATCTTTTATAAATTTTTTTCTCCAGAACCATTTGGCCAGGAAAGATGAAACTCTTTGGGAGCATCCTCAGGTAGTTTAGGTTCAATTTTGTTCAAATCATGACAACCGGGGTTAGGATGTGGCCAAAATGAAAGATCAAAGTTTTGCATAAAAAATATATATATAGGGAAAAACTCTTCTCCAGAAAAGACAAGTTTTGTTTAGTCAAATTGACATGTAAGCATCTGCAAAAAAGCGAGGGGACACAATGGGAGATCGAGTAATATGTTGGGAAAATCTTTAAAAATCTTCTTTTCAAATATGGCAAAATTATACATGTATGTTTTATTGATATAGTCTCAAGTAATAGAAAATTCAAATCCCCCCCCCCTCCCCCAACAAGTACATGTAAGCTTTTCAATACCAATTTAAGCTGATTTGTGTTTATTAACTACACTGAGAGAATTACCTAGCTGATTTAACTTGTGTGCCTAGTAAAGCCTTCTTCGTGATTAGTAATCACTCTGTGTACTAGCTAACACAGTGAAACGTGGAGTAGTGGTCGTAAAGATACTTAGATACCTAGTGAAAGTTACTTAGAAATTGTTAGATTTACTAATGCTATCTAGTAAATCTACCCAATTCCTGGTAAAACTACTTTTGAGATAGTGATTGTATGGACAGTAAATTTACTAGTCTTCCCAGTGACTTTCACTAGTTTATTTTTTTCAGTGTAGCCTATGTGCTCAGGTGAGCGATGTGGCCCATGGGCCTCTTGTTTTCTCACGTGAAGATTAAGATGAATTTCACAGAGGAAAATTTTGAAAATTGTGGTAATGAGACAAAGATAGACATCAATAAATTTCTTCCTTGTCCTTTTTTCAAGTCGCATATTTCAGTTTTGCTCTTTTTTCATCACACATATTCTTGATTTTTCATATCTATTTCTTTCATTTTTATTTACAGATGTTAAAAAATAAAAACTTCATTTACACGGTGCTGATGATTTTACCACTTAATTTACTTGATATTGAGGTTGCTTCTCAAACTGACTGTGAGTATACAAAATTACGGCAAAACTCCAAATTTCCACTCTTAATATTGTTTTTCTTATGCCCTGTTCACACGGAGAGTTTAATTCGAATTAAACGTAAAGTTACAGCGAATTAGCTTCGCTTAGCGTTCACACGGAGAATTTAATGCGAATTAGTTTAATTCGCATTAGTTTACTTCGCATTAGCTGTCGTGTGAACGCAATTTAATTCGCATTAGTTTGATTCGCAGTAGTTTACTTCGCATTAATTTACTGCGAATTAAACTCGTCGTGTGAACAGGGCATTACATGTAAGTGAAGAAAAACAATGAATCTCTCTTAATTTGTACACCAGTAATCCAGACATTTCGGAAACGTCACTTTCTTGCAGGTGGTGTGATTTATATATTACGCCAACTATTATAAACGTATTTCCATTTTTTCAGACAATTTATCAATCCAAACAATATGCTTATAAATAAATGCATCTAATTTAACGACAGCAGTATGTGCAAAAAAAATTGACATTGAGTAACCCTGATTCTCCCTATTTAAACACAAACTTTTTTTTATAAATGAAGAAATTTATAATTAAACTTTTTGATGTCATTGCATATTATATTATTTGAAATAGATAAACACGTGGATTGTCGGTATCACTTTCACTATCACCCGTTATCTTGGATGGAGGCGTACAACGTTTGTGAAGGCAATAACCAAACGTTGTTAAAACTGGATGATCCAGCTGAACACACACTTTTCAGTTCAATTGCAAATTCCAGAATTAACGCGATACTGTCATCAAACGTGTAAGTTCTGTTTAACAATACCTTTTTTATTTTACATTTATAATCATTAATTTGATATTCTCAAAAGAATTTAAGGGTTAACTGTCTTGATTTGGAAAGTATGACGTTATCAAGCGAGCTTGCGTGATTCGGCGTTTTATGTGTAGTATTATAATACAAGCCGATATGCTTGATCATCATCATAAAACTTTAAATCTGACAGTAATTTCTTATAATCTTAAGATTTCGTAATTTCACGTGCTCGATCCTTGCCCACGCGCCCATTTCTCTCTCTCAGCTTAGCAATTAGTTTTATCAGCGCCTAGATTGATGAACTAAAAGCTTTATAAAGAAACGAAGTTTAAGCATCAGTTTGTAATTTTATTTTGGACAAATAAATTTTATATGTGAAAATAATTATAATGCATTTTAGATATTTTGCATAAATGTCTTCAAATCAATATTGATTTATTAAGTTTCTGGGGACTTTATTTGGTGCTAATTATCGAAACTTATTCTTAAAAATTCGGTTTCATAATTCATTTCATAACATGAGGTACCAATATGGGAAATTCATTTATTCGGTGGGTTTTTTTTTTAGAGAATCCATGTGGATTGGACTTAGTGCCACCTCCAAGGATGGAAATATGTATCATGTATGGCCAGATTGTACACAAATGACTTCTAGTGTAGGATTTAATCCTTGGCCGAATCTTGCAGAGGCCCAGAAAGAGGGATGTGTGATGTTAAATCCTTTATTAAATTCCTACTCAGTAAGAGATTGTTCTAGTCCATTTAAGTATGTCTGCGAAGAAACAACTGCAGGTAAGTCACTTTAGAATATAGATTACGTAGAAAAAAGTATTTTGTGATAAGTTGAGACGTTTTTAACAAAAAAAACAACAACATTTTTTCAATATGATAATAAACATATATTCTTTTATCAAGACAGAATAGCACATTTGTAAACATTATTACAAGAGTAGAAAATAGATAAGTGTAAACAATATACATGGCAATATATGAAAAGAAACACAAAAAACTCAATTTATTTTTTTGTAAGCTTCTGAGGATTGAAATAAAAGCGCTAAAACTAAACTGAGGATTTTTATGATTTCTTTTCATATTTTTCTGATATTGTTATCCGATTACTGAGACTCTATTTAAATTTTGGATATGACATTATATATCTGTATGTAATTTCTTTTTCTTATTGACAGATCCAGCTCAATGTTTTTATCCAATGACAGACGCAAATGTTAAACAATTCTTTCAAGTAAAAGAATTTCACCAAAAAGATGTGTCCTCTTGTGCCCAAATCTGCCATGAATTAAGTTTTCCTTGCGTGGGTGTAATGGGAAACTCTGCTTCATGCTCAATATTTACTACTCTAACAAATGCAAACTATCCACCAGGTCGTGGAACGTTATATGCTCATGGTAAGAAATGGCTATATTGGATCGCTTCTGTTTTTCTTTGTTGAAAAGGGACGGAATGTGATAGATTGTATTATTTTAAACATATAAAATGCACTTTTCTTTGTATTATCCTACATAATTAAGATGTAGAAGGATTTTAAAATGATGCTAACACAGTAGTTATATCTCCATGATAATTTAATTTATATTTAGATTTAATAAACTGGAGTCAGTACTCAACTCTAAAATCTACTGTTCCACCGGCGGAGATATGTAGTATATCAATCCCCACCGATATCACAATGGCGTCCAGTGAAATTTTCTACTCGTCATCAAAATCTGTGTTCTCGTCACTCCCAAGTGTTGACACAACAGGATCAATAAGTTCGCATACTTCATCAGAGATGTCCATATCATCGTTATCAGGTGTCCCAGTGACGTCATCTACAACTCTTTATCCTTCGTCAGAATCTCTTTTTTCAACAATCTTAGGAGTTGATTCATCAACACCACCACTTGAACCAAGTCTAACTTCACAAATATCATCAGATTCGTCCATAACAAGCACTCCATCTTTGCAAATGTCAGTAGAATCAATATTTTCTTCCCCAGATATTCTTGGTACGTAAAAATGAATCGTATTACTTTTAATTGATTTTGCTAGTTGCATTTCAATATAACCAGACTTTTATGGATCAACATGAACAGAAACTGAAATTCTTGTGACCCATTTATGTTCTTTTTCAGCCTCATCTTCCAAATGTAATTGTCCGTGTAGGACGGTACACAATGTAACGTACACACCAGAGGAGCTCCAAAAGAAATTAGAACAAATGAAAGCAGAGCTGACTATTGAAGCAAAGGAAACCAGTAAATACAAAAGAACACTTATCAGTGTGCCGGATCATCGGCCCTCGGCCCGCGGTATTGGGAGTGTGGGCATTCTTATTTTATGTGCTATTATTATTCTACTTGTGGCATTTGATTTTCCACGTGCTGCCCACCATACTCTGATAATCGTCAAATGTGCAAAAGAAAAACTTAACACAAAATCAAGTAACCACAGCACACATTTATAATTTTATTATACCTCTCTTGCAATGTTACAACATTTACATGTATGTTGAAAACTAGGTTATATGACATTGGTAGAATATTCATAATAATTACATTTTCACTTTAAATTCTCTTTTCGTCATTTCCCCACAATTTTTACATGTATTTCTTGTAATGATCTTTTCTATGGTTAACCGAGCAATTCAAATATTTTTTTCAGCTAATTATGTACCAATGGATTAAGACAAAGGTCACACCATTCAAATATCGTTGCATTTTGATTTATATCAATATCTTAATATGCAAAAATTGTGTTGAATCAATGGACTTTTGAGCTTAATTGTTGCTATCTCCATATATATTTTGTGTTTTTATGCACGGGTTATATGTTTGATGGAATTTTAAGCACATATTTAAACTTATAAATGACACATTTTTACACTAAATATTTTATAATAATTTTTTTTTCTACAAATGATAAAATTTGAATTCTTTATCAAATCTTGACTTTCTCGAGCTCCGTAATGTGACAGAATTAAAAAAAAATCAAACATTAAGCTTGAAATTGTTGAATTCAGATAAAAAGTATATACATTTATCATTCACAAATAACTCTGAAGCTTTGTGATATAATGACGTCGATTGTATTCCACCTGGTTTCGTCATCGATATAAAAAAAACAGAGAAAGAATCTTGTACCACTCTGTATAAGGTGGTAAAATTAGAATCCTTTGTTACTGCCACAATCATCGTTGTAATATTTTGTTGCCTGAGATTTTTCATTTTCTCCTCAACTCTACTTACATTTCCCCAATGACAATTTGTGATGATAACAATGATCTTGTTCCTTTTGAGACCAGATGAGAGACCAGAGGATAGGAGTTAAAAAAATTGAACAGCTGCCTCCGACAGTAAACTATCTATATTAGATTCTGATTTCTTCCCAGGACTAAGTTTCTGCAAATTAACCAGAAATTGGTCGTCATGACTGTAATATGCAAAGTCGTCTACATCGAGATATTCGACCAACTCGGACATCCTTTTTTGTCAGAAAATATCTGTGAGCTATTTCCGATGCAAGACTTAGGGAGTTCTTGAAGACAACTCCGGACAAATTATTGTCCTGTATTATTATAACGTCAGTATTGTTAGAGACTCTGCATTCTGAAATTAAATAAAACTGTAATGTTTTTATATTGTCTTCGTATGCCTTCTTTAATATTTTAAACAATTTGGAGGTTATCATACTTTGTAAACTTAAACCGTTTTAATTCTCAATATTGACTGATTCTTAGGACTAAAAAATCCATTTCCAATAAAAACATTTACCGCATAAGTGGAAATTTTAGCGAGACGCAAATTTAGCGATTTGCCCTGAAAAAGTGGTAATTTATTTTTAGCGAGATTTATTTTAGCGATTTTGAAATGCACGTTAAAGAAGTTATAAGAAATAAATTGCAATTAATTTTTAGCGATATTCAATTTTAGCGATCTCAGCACCCTCGCTAATAATGCCAAAATTAAATCCTCGCTAAAAATTCTACTTATACGGTACCTTCTGTTAAACAATGTTACAGCGGTGCTTTGGGATTAAAAGTTTATATGGTTTGATTTATTCGTTTTATAATTTATGCATTTATTTTGGTTACCTTATTATAAAAAAAGTGTCGAACTTTGAAAGCTAATCATATTCTTACTTATACAATCATTATGCATAGTCTTTTTCAAAAGCATATTGATTGCGTCATCATTAGATGAAGAGAATACTAATGGTCCATAGATATTCCTCTGATCCTTTGAAGCTAATTGTACATGCTCGAAATGGTCAATCGCTTCTCCAATTCCTATTGTGATTATCACGTGATATGGCCACATCCGGAATCGTTCTGCTGCTTTCACGGCTGCATCTCTATCGGTTGAGAGCCCGTCTGATATGATGACGATGATTTTGTGTGATTTCTGTTTTGCATTTTTATCAGTGAGTATCTGTAAATCAAAGAAAGATAATATATATAATTATATGCTTTTTAAATTGTATTTTTGAAAAGAATTCCTTCTTAGTTTGATCAAAGTAACCATTCAAAATTATAAAAACTCACTTCGAGACTTTTTAACAGAGCATTTTCTGTGTATGTGGCACCTTGTGTCCTAGAGTTGATTCCCGAGGCAACATTTTTAATTTCCTCTGCGTTTTGATATTGACCGAGGGTTACTATTTCCATTGGTTCAAAATCGTATGAAATAACCGCCACTTGAAAACCGTCGTTGCCTAGAGGCAACCTATCTAGAATTTTACCCATATACTCCAAGCATTTGTTTGTTTTGTTTTCTAAGCTAGAGGACGTGTCCACAACAAAGACAACATCAGCAGGACCAGGGCTGCAATCTAAAAGTAAATTTTAGTGACAAATGCATTTACTCCCTCCCTTTCAATTGTACGTAAATAAGAGTATGTAATTACTAGAATCATCTAACTTTAAATACAATTTACGAGGCGAGAAAATGTACACAGACTGCATTAACTATATACCAATTACATTCTTAAAGCTGCTGAATGAATAGATTATTACCATGTTCAGTTGTATATCGATAGTTTTTCACTGAACTGCTTCTATTTGAAGTAAAATTATTTCTCGTAGAACCCAGAAATGTTTTATTTCTTAAATCTGTACTCTTGACTTTTTTCTTACCTATATTGCAGCTGTCTTTCATGCTGAACGTCAGGCCACAGTCACATTCATAAACACGTCCCTTGGGTGTGCACTTTCCATTATTCAAACAAGGCGAGGAGAGACACGCATTATCTATTTATTGTAAAATACGAATGTTTTAATTAACTAATTTGTAAAAATACACTTTTAGGGAATAAATCATTTTAAAATACTTAACAATTTAATATACAAAAAATATTTAGTCTCATTACTAGTACATCATTTTTTATTTTAATTGGTTCTCTTGAGACATACTTTCACTCAATTTACATGCTAGTGGCTAAAACTGCTGAAAAAAAAAACATATTTTATACTTTATACTTTCGGCTTGGGCCGAAACCAAACGCTCGGGCTAAAACAAGGGCCGAGATCAAAACAGCAGTGTAATATTCTATATGTATAAAGCACTCAGTATAATATAATAAATACAGGATGTATTTGAGGAAAAAATCAAAACTTTTACCAAAGGAAAAACCTGCGCCTCGGTTGATTATGGTTTTCCTTTTGGTGAAATTTTTCAATGTTATCCTCTGGCACCAACAAGCAGTGTTATATACTTGTATAAGATTGCTTTCACAATATACGAATTTCTTTTTAGATTACGTACATTGACAAACATAACCATTAAGAAGGTAACATGGGATGTCATTCCACTGAAATATTCCTTCATATTTCCGAAGTTCTAGGCAATCTTCGTTGTTTTCGCCGTTGTAGTTGTTGTTCGGCTCACCTGCATAAAAAAGACTTCAATAGGCATTTGAAATTATAAAAATGATTTGACTTTATCTAGTATACGGTATTTAAGTACATGTAATAAATACCTTCCTTTTTCAATTAATGCAGTACTTAAAGAAGGAATTAATAAAATCCAAGAAAATTTGTCAATGATAAGGTTTGAAATATGATTATATTTTTTTTTTAAAATTGAATTAAGATACAATCAAAATAGTTGATGTTTGTACAAAAACATAATTATCAACAGCTTGACCAAATAATATTGCAAAATTAAATTACTAGTAATGTGCAACGCCAATGGATTTTTTTCCAAATCAGGGGACGTTTGGGCCACAATAAGAGATTAGATATTGGCATGGAGCATTAAGGGGACAATCTTTCTAAAATTCTGAGAAAGATAACACGGCAAAATTCAACCGAGCATTTAAAAAGGTCTATGGGTACTTATGCACTTTTCTTAATTAATCATTTCGACAGCGTTTAACGTCTGAATGAAACAGGTGAAAAAACTTCTAGGAAATGCAAAATGTATGAAAAATTTTCTTACCTGGACCCCAATGTAGTGGGGGGCCTATGGGGGTCCCATCTATCCACGTCCACAACCCACTGTCGGATTTGATCCCTCCTATGTAATAATACCCTGTTTTATTATGTTTTTGAAGGTAATCTGAAAAATGATAATGAACTATTTCAAAATTGATCTTATTTTATTCTTAAATAAAATGTGTAGTCAAATTAAAACAATGTTAGATGTTAAATAACGGACGTTTTTCATATTTTTTTGCTAAGCCATTATATACATTTAGCTCACTACTGATGTATATGTTAATTTGTCCGATCTTGACTAGGAACACACAGTGGGTGTCACCGATTGAAACTGGATGCTTATTCCTCCATTGAACCGGATCCTACTTCTAAGCTTTACAGAGATTCTCTTTGCTCTGCTCTCGATATGCATTGATTCAGTTGAGTTTTGACCTTAATTACTCGTAGTTATATCCATATTTATTTGATAAAGGGAAATGTTTTACTTACTAACAATAAAGTTCTGGTCCTCATTAAACTGTGGAATCGCTAAACTTCCACCAAAAGTTTTACATTGTTCGTCTGCCTTGGGCCAGGTTAATTTCTTCTCATCTTCAAATAAATAAGCAAGTCCGTTCTCTGGACGAGTCTCCCAATGGCAAGATAATGTAGAGATAGAAAACCAGATTCCTTTTAATATATGTTATGATATAATGAGAGGCGTGTAAACAGAAAGTCAGAGGGAGGAGGGAAAAAAGAGGTGGGATAAAAAGAGCAGATACTGAAAACATATTACATTTAGCGGTATATTCTATAGTCCGCTAAGTCAAGTTCATTACTAAATGTCTTGTATATCATACCTTTATATCTAGCACATTCAGATAGCACTAAAGCAAATCTAAGCTTACTTGTTGAAAATTTAATTTCCGCCATATATCGTACACGCCAAAAATTATACATTTACAGTACATACCAAATGCTATGAATAACCACCAGTGTTTTATTTTTTTTTTTCAAAATAAAATCCACACGTCCTAAATTTATGTCCTGATAATTAGGATTGTTGAACTTCCTAATGACGAAATATCTGATCAATAATATCTTGGCATTATTTCAACATAAACGTTCATTGAGATTCTTCAAAATTTAACAAATTAGAGGAAAAATAAAAATTCATTCAAAATCAAACAACTACACGATAAAGATATAAGTGGTAATGTAATGTATGAAAGACGTGCGCTCCCGCGAGAGAGAGAGAGAGAGAGAGAGAGAGAGAAACTTACCCATTGTCATGAATAGCCTCCAACGTTTCATTTTATTATTATTGTTTTGGTAATATACGTATAAAATTCACAAGCCCGGAATTTGTTGAATTTAGTGTGGATCATGAGACTTTCAAAAAATTAATCATAGTTTAAATCCTCTGATTAATCTTTATTCAATTTATTTCAATATAAACGACAACTCTCCACAATTTACTAGTTCTAACGAGCAAACATGAAATGATAAAGAAAAAACTTTCATTATTTAATCGGACAGATTTAACTGACTGACTTCTAAATTTAAAAGTCGAACCTTTGCTTTAAACACATGACTTCGGTTGCTAAAAATAAATTTCTAAAAGGAACTGATTTTAGATAATATATAGTGATTTGACCCATAAAAAAGGGATTTTTTTTTAAATCGGAAAGAAAGAAATCGAAATATATTGTGATTTGACCCATAGAAAAGGGTTTTTTTTAATCGGAAAGAAAGAAATGGAAAGTAAAATGTAAAACGTTCAAAAGTTTAATTCATACTAATTTAGTATATGAATTAAATTCTTTAAAAATGATATTTGGTATTACATTCAAAACAAAGCTAAATTTTGGAATGAAGTCAATATTTTATTTACATTTTCGTTATACTATAGAATGTACATCCCTTTTTACATAGATCTTTTGGGCTCTCCTCATATAAATGATGTACTCATTTTTTCGTTTCTCTGAAATAATTAATGTAAACTTATATTTTCCTTTAAACATACCTCCTCCAGCGAGGTGCTTGTATGTATTTATGTATGAACTATTCTCGGTGGGGGGGGGGGGGGGGGCTATCGAAAGTTAATTGTTAGGAAGATTTTTTTTCAAAAATCGGTACCATTTGATGATTTCATTTCTTCAGTAAATAAGATAAACTTTGAGAAAATGTATAAAAGGGAGAAAGAGGAAGAGAGAGAACAAATAATATTTTCTTATAAACAGGTGTCGTACATGTTACTTTCCTGGATTTCAGAAGAAAATTGTACATTTCACTATCCTTTGTAATACAAAAAAAAAATCCTATTTTGTACATTAAAATATCAATATTTTGGATGAAAATGGTTGCAAAATCCAATTTTGTCGGAGGTTCATTTTCAGACAAACCATTCGATATTTAATTTTGGAAGGGGAAAATTCTTTTTTAAGAATGCAACCAGTCAAAGTAAGATTTTAACCAAGTGTAAATATTTTTATCTGGCTTTTGAATTTGGAAATGTTGAAGACAAATAGTTTTGACATTAATTTAAATAGTACTATAAGTTTTCGATCTCAACCAGTAATTTATGAATCTTTTTGTATAATTATGGAGAAATTGATTTAAAACTTGTAGAATAGTCAAATAGAAAATCATGAATCACATAAGATCTTTTTCTTCTAAGATGAGTTTTCTTTAATTTGGATCACAAAGGTGAGAGTCATTCAGAAATCTAATGGTCATTTATACATAAAGTGAATAACAAATGTGCTCAGTAAATTAATTTTTTTTGTGAACACTTTCTTTTGTATTAATTTCGGTTGATAGCAAAATCAATGCTTCAATTCATATTGACTTCTGTTTTACTTGTTTCATTTTAAACAAACTTTTATACGAGACGCGGGGAAGGTAGGAGTGAGAAGAAATGACCTTTTTGTCCATGTATCTGATAAGGAACAAAAAAAAAGATTGGCTTTTTAAATCTGTCTCTCTCATCACGTATTTGTCTATACCTGCTACCGGTCATGGAGGTTTAAGGTAAGTCACTCGTCAGCTTTTTAGAAAAGTTCACGCAGAACCTCTAACTTCAAAAATATTTATTAAAATTCAATTTTTATAAAATAATTATATTCAACAATGTATATTTTTTAACAATCAAAGAAAAAACTGCTCAAAAATCTTCAAAGAAGCAAGGTTTATTAGGGACTATTTTTTGTGGTGGAAGGATATTTAGCAGAAATGTCTGCAAATCTGCACATTTATCAAATTTAATGTCTAGAAACTTTAGCCTCACATACTTTTACTCGGAGAATATTTTCCGTTATGATATTGATAGGAATATTTGATATAGGTCTTAATTTATATTTTTAGAACAAGTTCTACATCTTCCTTCAACGAATTTTTCCAAAAACTGGAGATATATCAAAGAAGTCCAGATAAAATTTACACCATTTTTTGCCTGAAAATCACATATTTTGTTCAATATTTCAAAATTAACATCACTGACCCCAACCTTTTCTTTCATTATTTTAAACTACGCGATACTTATGACTGATCAGCACTTAAGTCATACAAAGCTTGATATAAGAAAATATTATATTGCCTATTTATTTTTCTAATACCCAAAATATGTTATGTTTTAGTGCAAAAAGGTCACTTAATTAATTACGCGAATTAATTTGCAAGATTTGATCAATGATAAATATTATTCAAACTATTTTACGTAAAGTAAGAATAAATTTATTGCCATGGTTACAGCTGATAAAATATAATAAGAGATAATTGTATAAAAGTAATAAACTAAAGGGTTAAAATTTAAGTGCAAATAGGTCAACTTAAATGTACCATACATCAGTACGATGCACACTGACCCCCTATTTTCTCTGCAATTTTGAGTCACACTTTCTGAGTACTTATACAAAATATACTTATCAAAAAATCCGTGATATAAGAAATTTGAGGAGTGACTTACCTTAATAGAAGGGTATTTGCTCCGTGAGAGACCAAAGTTCGATTCTTGTTCGCTGCATCGCGACAAGCATAGATAGTGACTTACCTTTCACGAAGCACCGGTTTCTAGAAGTGAAGATCACGGGTCATTCGGGTGAGAATCTTGAAACCGAGGTGACATCTCTGCTTGAGTAAACAAGTCTCAAATGGAGCGCAAAATAAAATATAAATATTCAATCGATCTTCTATTTATGAACAAATCTTTTTTAAAAGCATTTCTATTATACGTACATAATCTACCAAATTTACAATAAGTTCTAAAATGACAATTTCTCAAACTAATAAATAATAATGCCATCCATAGTTTGAAGGTTCTTTTATTGGACTTGGATTTACAAAGAATATGTTGGTTATATAAAAAAATTAAATCATTACTGTGGAATCATCATTGTTCGTGGGGGACCAATGTTCGCGGCTTTCGTTGGTAACCCTGACCCACGAATTTACATCCCCACGAACGTATATACAGAGTATTTGTTTTATCATTTGTTAAAAGTTATTTATATCGTAAAATGATTGTTACCCTTGTGTCCGAGTGATCGCACATAAAGAAGACAATCTGCATGTTGTTAATTATTGACATGAAACCAAAATAAAAATTAAGTATCACATGGAGAATTATATACAATAAGTAATAAAATGATAAATACAACTGTTAAATTTAAGTAGTGTTTACATTACAGTCCAACACGCTCAAATGTCCCTTCGATGAGGTCAATTTTTTGTGCGATTTTGGAGTGGGTGCTAATTAGCCAATTAGCATGATTTGGTTTCAGTGTAAACGTTTTTAAGTCAATTTTGGCATTGTTGTCGTGGTTCTCATGTCACAGGGTGAATTGAAATAAATTAATTAATATTACTAATTATCATTCCTATCATTCGGCTGTAATTTGTCGGTGCAAGCCGCCGATACATTTTTGTTTTCACAAGAGAGATAACTTAAATAAGCATTATTGACGGAGTTATCCTTCTTCGTTTTAATGTTGGAGGGAAAAAAACGAAATGGAACTTGTTACCAACGAAATTACGCCCCCGCGAACCAGGAAATTTTTGGCTACCCACGAACATTGACCCCAACGAATAAAAATGATTCCACAGTATTCTAACCCAATCAAAGCTATACAAGGATTTACTCTGAGTTGTATTTTATATGCCATGTAGACTTTACTTTCAGTGTGCTTTGAATAAAGCACATGATGAATCTGCTAAAACCATTGTTTGAACATTTATAACTTTAATTTTGACCTCACAACCTTCTATACGAGACAACATATGAACAGATATAGACTAATTAACACATTTTTTAAATGTTAAGTAACTGCTATCCCTTCCAAACTAATGTCAAAACAGAAGTTATAGATCAAAAGACACCTTATGTTCAAAAGATTCTAAAGAGTTTGCTATGTTGAATGACACCTAAATAATGATTCAAAATGCTTGTATTTATTTTGCATTGTGGATGTGCAATCTTTGATTTTAGAAATAAATAAAATAAGGAATTCCTTTTACATTGCCAACTTCTCTCGCAGACAATAACACAGTATTGTTAAAAACGGGTTTGTTTCGAAACAGCATAAGATTTTAGTGGCATTTATTTATATATTACAAGGCGGCATTATTTTGAATATTCAGTTACGGCTGTGCATGAGCTACGCCATGATCGAAATTGATGTTTTCCACACATACATCTTCGTGCGCAAAATTTTCCATCTTGCGCATATTCATGTATACTTAAGCTGTGCAACAATATGAAGTCTCATTTTGATATAGGAATAACCTGGCAATCGTAGAATTGTTCTAATTTCAATATTGAATTTTGCCCTTTGAGCATTTGTTGGCTGGTCAAATTCTGTGATTTGTAGAGTTTCTTATACAATCCATTTATGTCAAAGGTAAGCTCTGCCAATTTCAAATGTTCCTAACGCAAATCATACAAAATGTCTGGTCAAAACAAAGATGTCTGAAAAGAACCTAGAATGTAAATTGCAACCAGAGAAGCAGAGATGTCTCAGCCCAGTATCTTGGTTTTTTCTTTGAGTTTATACAATGACATTGTCAGCAAAAACAATTTTTTCATTAAGTAAAATGCTGAATGACGTTTTTCATACTAATTGTTCAACCATTATTTACACACTTAACTCTCCATGATTGTTTCCGTTATTTCCAGATCATGATAAGGAGCACACGGCGGGTGTGACCGATCGACAGGAGCTGCTCACTCCTCCATGGCACCTGATCCCAGCTATAATGTCTTAAAGGTCCGTGTTTTCTCTGATCCAAATTTGTTGTATTTAATGGACTTTTGAGCTTGAATATTCTCTATATCTTTTATATACGTATTTTAGTATCTCATTATGCAGATATTCTGTTGTTTCAGAACAGTTACTAGTATTTAGGTGAAGATCCTCAGGAAACGATTACAAGTTTTTATCGAGTCACATAGTTTTAAAGTGTGCTTGTGACGTTGTGTGCTTTTTGGGAGCTTGTTGCCATAGTGTTTTAGGGTTAAAAACAATGCATTGTCCTTTTGTGGACCTTAACATTTTGTTTACTACGAATTTTAATGTTGCACTATACAGATATTAAAATTCAAAATAAATTCCAACTTTAGTACTTCTCCGCAACTGTCACAAGAAGTTTACCTAAATCAAAATATATCAGATAACAGTAACTATAAAAACTACAAATTCAGTGGACTTTCCGTGAAGAAAGTAAGTAAAACTTATAATTCACAATTAACTCTAAAACTTTGGGAAACAATGATATCTATGATATTCCATCTTTTCTTCTCATTGATGTAAAAAACATAGAAAGGATCTTGCACTACTCTGTATAAGGTGGTGAAATTAGAATCCTTTGTTACTGTCACAATCATCGTTGTAATGTTCTGTCGGCTTAGATCTCCGATTTTATCCTCAACTCTACTCACTTTTGACCAGTGGCCATCTGTGATGATCACAATAACCTTGTGTCTTTTGGCACCAGATGACACACCAGATGAAACACCAGATGAAAGAAGTTGAACAGCTGCTTCCGACAGTAAACTCTCTATATTAGATTCTGATTTCTTCCCAGGATTAAGTTTCTGCAAGCTTACCAGAAATTGTTCGTCATGGCTGTAATATGCAAAGTCGTCTATATCGAAAGATATTCGACCAACTCGGACATCCTTTTTTGTCAAAAAATATCTAAGGGCTATTTCTGATGCAACACTCAGCGAGTTCTTGAAATCGACTTCGGAGAAATTATTGTCTTGTATAATTATAACGTCAGTATTGTTAGAGATGCTACAATCTGAAATTAAGCAGTACTGTTTAGTTTTCACTTTGTCTTCGTATGCTTCCTTTATCATTTTAGACCATTTGAATATTATCATAGTGTTTCCAACTTATACAATTAGAATTTTTAACATTATTCTCTATGACTAAAGTAATACATTTCCAAATATACACATTATATTTTCTGTTAAACAATTTGTCATCTGTGCTTTGGGATTAAAATTTTGCATTTATTTATTAAATCGTTTTCTTCTTATTTTTTTTTTGTTTTTGCATTAATTGTTGGTCAATTTTTATACATGTAAAAAGGTAACGAGACTTAGGAATCAAATAAATTCTTACTTGTACAATCTTTATGCATTGCCTCTCTTAGAATCATATTAATTGCGTCATCATTAGATGAAGAGAATACTAATGGTCCATAGATGTTCTTCTGATCCTTTGAAGCTAATTGGAGTAGCTCAAAATGGTCTATTGCTTCACCTATTCCTATTGTGATTATCACGTGATATGGCCACATCTGGAATCGTTCTGCTGCTTTAATGGCTGCATCTCTTTCGGTTGATAGCCCATCTGATATGATAACGATAATTTTGTGTGCTTTCTGTGTTGAATTTTCATCAGTGAGTATCTGTTTTTCAAAAAAAAAAATAATAAAAGAATGAATATTATTAAGATCTTTTTCACTTCCTGAAAAGTACTCTTTATTAGTTTTTATATGATATCTATTTAAAAATTTTAAAAGCTCACTTCAACACTTTTCCTCAGGGCATTTTCTGTGTACGTGGCGCCTTGTGTTTTAGAGTTGATTCCTGTAACAACGTTTTTAATATCCTCTGCATTTTGATATTGCTTAAGCTTGATAAGTTCCTTTGGTTCAAAATCGTACGAAATAACCGCCACTTGAAATCCATCATTACCCAGAGGCAGTCGATCTAAAATTGTACCCATATACTCCAAGCACTTGTTTGTTTTGTTTTCTAAGCTAGAAGATGTGTCCACAACAAAGACAATATCAGCAGGACCAGGGCTGCAATCTGAAAATAATAAATTAATACATTTAATTCAAAAATAATAAATTGATACTAGTAATTGATAAATTGATCTATTTAGGCATCAGTCCTCTCTTAAGGCCCTTCTTACTTGATGTTTAATTTAATTTTTTTTGTTTGTTTATTTACATTGTTTTCATAATTTAGGTGTCCTGATCTTGCTTTACGTTTCCTCATACTTTTGCAAATTATTACCTCTAGTTCTTCTAGAAATTATTGGAGATTATTACAATATCAGGAACAAACATTTTTTATTAGAACTCCACTTATAACAAATTAAAACTGAATACTTAAATTCAGTTAAAATATGAATAAAAGATTTATAAAATATTTTATCCTATATAATTTCTCATTTACTTTTATAAACACAGATTAATCTTAATTGAATTTTTTTTCAGACACAAATTTTTGATTTTATTTACTTTACTTTTTGACATGAAATATTTCTATCATTAGAGCTTATAATATGCATATACATAATCCGACATTAAGAAGAATGTTGACTGACATTTTTCAAACTAATTATTAAGGCATTACTCACATTGCGTAGTGTTTAATAATTTCTATCTTTTTATTATTACAAGGTTTATTCACACGACGCGAGTGACCGGTCGACAGAGGATACTTTATCCTTCATGGCATCTGAATTGTAAGATCAGCGTCAGGACTCTTTGTTAATTTGACTTACCTATGTTGCAGTTGTGTTTATTGTTGAAGGTCAGGTCACATTCACACTTATACGCCAATCCCATGGGTACACACGTTCCGTTGTTCATACAGGGCAAGGGAAAACACGCATTATCTATGTTTCAAAACATTTTCAAATTAGACTTCTTTCATTCCGTAATTACTATACACTATTTAATGGTTCAGTAGTTAAAAATATCAAATTGAAAGAAAAAATTTCGGTGTCATAATGTTCAACTAAAGTTTTTAAAAAACTTTCTTAAAGACCGTGCTAGGTCAAAACATTACAATACATGTATATCAAAATTAAATCGTGAAATCTTGATATCATAATTTTGAAAGGCTTGAAAGATGTTTGTTGACATTTTTTACCATTCAATTTACAATTTGCTTCTACGTTGTATTTATTCTCATACAATTGATGACGTACATTGACAAACATAACCCTTTGGACTGCCACAAGGGATGTCATTCCATTTTCCATTGTCACGAAGTTCCATGCAATTTTCGTTGTTTCCTTTGTGGTTGTTTGGTTCACCTGCACACAATGTAAGATATTAAAAGAAAACAATTTTAAATACACGTATGAAGTATGAAAGCCCTAAAAGCAACTGTTCAAAAGTTAAGGCCAAGGTTTTTTTTTTAAGGAGGGTGACACTCCAAGATCAGAGTCAAGAGGTAAAATGGTGGAACCCAAAGATAGGTCTTGTCACATGAAATATGAAATTCATAGCCCCTTACGTTACAGTGTATGGACTAGGTTAAATTTTTTGTGGACAAACAGAAAAATAAAGAGATAGACTGACGGACAAGGCAAAAAATTATGTACCTCCAAATCCTCCTTTACGAGGGCATAAAAAATGTTTTCAAATCCAGCATCCGCAGCAAGTTTGAAAGTTCATTCCCTGATGCATCATTCATACGAATTTGGTGCAGATAGCTCTTATATACAGTTTCTAAGTAATAGACGTGCACCTAAAAACTTCAACCTGTACAGATTCAGCATTAAAAGCCATTCTATTAGTGTGCATCCTTAGATGTTTCATCCACGCAAGTTTGGTCAACATTGGACTCATAGCTACTTGGAAATGAGACCTGCAGGAAAACATTTACCCTGCACCCAAAATTGTAACCTGCTCCAAAAACACTAATCTGATGAAATTGCAACAGCAGCTGAATCTTTGGATGGTAAAAAGAAACGTACTGGAAGCATCCTCCATTCATTTGATTAATGTAGGTCATAAAAGTACTTAAAAAGAAAATTGCACCAAAATCTTTAATAACCTGGTACCGACTTTAACTGACCTGCAACATATACGAGGGTCATTCAAAAAGTTCTTAGACTTTTGACCTAACTTTTTTATTTAACGTCATAATATATCCAAATTTGGTACACATATTTTAACAACAAATTCGAATAAATTGAGTTAAAAATAGGAATATATCTTCATTTTAATATAAATTATCAAGGATTCAGAACAGCAAAAATGGGGCCACGGAGCAACGTCAAAATTGAGCAATTTACTACTGTTTACTTTATAGTATCTATCGTCAGAACTCGAATAAATGGAGCTGAAACAAAATAAAATTTACATGTTTAGATTCAATCTTGCTATATTACTTAAGATGCTATCAGGTAGTGTAATATCGTTCCAGTTAAAAGATATCACTTTCTAAATACATATGGACCTAATCAAAAAGGCAAAAAATCATGACGTTGGAGGACGTCACGGAGCAGGGAGTAGCAATAAAAGTTTGCTTTGTATTTAGGAAACTTCTTTAACAAACTTAATAAAATGTATAATCCAGGAAATGTATGAAAAATAAGCCGTATATTTGTATAAAATAGAAATTACAAATTTTGAGTGGTAGCAAGTTTATATCAGCCGATGAATGGTCTGCAAAGAAACAGATTATAGTTAAAAATCTTGTCAAAAGAGTTAGGAACGTCATTAAACGTGATGTGCGCTTCACTACAGCGGAACTAATCAAGTTCCACGGTAGGCCTTAGGAATTTGAAAACAATGACAATCTAGTTCAAGCTATTTGCACAATGGTAAGCAAACTAGGTGTTTAGTGTTATGTATATGTTTTTATGAATGGACAAGACGCTACAAAACTGTGTATGAAATTAAAAAGCAGAGTAATTTTGAGAAACTTTCTCGACGTTTTTTTACGTTACAATGTTGGTTAAAAAAGCTCCGTGGTAACAAAACATGTTACTTTAAAAATTGGCTAGCATGAGTTTTATTTAATCAAATGGATTGAAACTTCACACTTCGACAAAATAAATGTTTTCATTTACGAAAATGTATTGATCTATAACATTGTAATAAAAATATGACGATAAGGAACATTGTCTACGTATTTTTTGAATGACCCTCGTATTAAGCTCACCCAACTTTGTCGAGTTGAGCTAAAAATCAGAATTGCGCTTTGATGTTATGAATATTTTTAAACGCAGAATCAACAAAACATTTTTTACAGAAGGGCCTCATAGTGGATCTGATACATACGGATGTAGGGCTCATCAAAAAGTAAACGTGCCCTATAGGGGGATATAAAAAAGATTCCGTACCTATAGGAGTCAAAAAAGCATCCCTAACCTGAGTCCCAGCGTGGATCCTTATGATTGATAGGGGTCCCGTCTAACCAAGTAAAATGTCCGCTGTCGGATCTTCTACCTCCTATGTAATAATTTCCTGATTTAATGTTCTCTAAAAAAAAAATAAAGAATTGATTCAAACTCGAATTGTATTAGTCAAAATCAAACAATGTTTACAATTGATAGTAAAATTTATTTTACTTACTAACGAGGAAGTTCTGATCTTCATCAAAGCGCGCCATCGCTACTGATCCCCCGAAATTATTACATCGCTTTTCTGCCTCAGACCAGGTTACTTCTTCATCTCCAAAAAAATAGGCAAGTCCATTGTCTGGACGAGTCTCCCAGTGGCATAGTATTGTAGGGAAGGAAACGATGATTCCTTTGAATATAAGTGGTTAATTATAATTAGTGAGAGAGGTGTGCAAGAGAAAGAAAGACAAAAGTGAGAGAAAAGAACTTACCGAATGTTATGAAGAGCGTCCAACGTTTCATTTTGTTAAGTATTAAATAAAAATCCAAAAGCCTAAATATAGATTGAAAATAAGGATCATGGGATATAGTCAAATAACAATTATATTTCAAATTACCTGATCAACCATATCATTATTTCAGTATTAGATTCAACTGATATACAATTGAATCAATCTATAGAAAATTTCTTTCAAATGTAAAACAAAATGCACAAAAAGATAATGAACAAAGTCTAATTACTATTTTGATCAAAATTACATGACTTCTTTCTAAATACAAAACATGCACGTTGGCGTTAAAGACGGAAATTTGGTCGCTAAAAATAAATTTGAAGAAAGATCTAATTAAGATAACATACTTCAAGTGATTGGGTTCGTCAATGTGGGGTATTTTTAAACTTAGGAACAGAAAAAAATATTGGATAAAAAAAAATAAAAACGGCGGGAAATGTTAAGTTTGAAAGATTTAGATACCAGATTATGACTGGTGCTTTTTGTTCTACAACTGAAATTTTGATAAGAGGTCAATATTTTTAAATTCCATTTCACAAGTGTGAAAGACTTTTTAATTTTTTTTTTTAATTAACTACTGCTTAGTTAATTACATTTTTAAAACTTGCTCAATCCTTCTCTACTATAAAATGTACTTATGTATTATGTACTCGATGGAGATTTAAGGAAAGAGAATTTGGTCCTATTAGGGTAGGAAATCCGAAGTTAGAGATCAAAGGCACCTCATATTCAAAAGATTCTAAAGAATTTACTTTGTTGAATAACATCTAAATTATGGTTTAAAGTGCTTGTTATTATTTTGCACGCAAATTACAACTCTCTTGTAAATGTGCAATCTTTGCATTTTGGTAAAAAATTAGAAATTCCTTTTTGATTGCCAACCTCTCTCGCAGGCAATGTTATTCTTAAAATCTGGGTTTCGAAATTGCACATAAAGTGGTATACATGTAAGTTGTATATTTCTACATTACAAGGCGGCAGAGTTTGTCACACAATTAATTTATGAAAACGGGAAACTCTGCCTATTTCAGACGTTTCTGACAAAAATCACACAAAGTATCTGTTGACTTAAAGCAATATGAGCTGCATGTTTGACATCGGAAAAAATGTTGCAAATTTGTAATTAACTATTTCAATGACAGAAAAATAGAACATTTATAAATATCTGTTGTGTTGTTATTTTGGTTTTATCGATCGTAAAGGTTTAGATTACATACAGATTAATCATAATAACACATTATACCTGCAAAATAAAATTCTCGAAAATGCAGCTCATATTGCTTTAATTTGGACACGTCTGACGTTTTTCATATTAATTGTTAGATCATTATTTACATCCTGAACACTGGGGGATGCTCACTCCTACATGGCACCTGATCCACCTCAGATTTAAGACATCATTGGTTACTCTGCTTCAAAATTTGTATTTTTTCATTGACTCTTGAATACTCTCTTTATATTTCATGTATGTATTTTGGTGTCTTATATGCAGTTATCCTGTTCTTTCAAACATCATGAAAAAACGATCAGAAAATTTTAATCGTGTCACTTTGTTTAATTAAAAAATAAACAGCAATGTTAAATAGTCTTCTGGGAAATTAACTTAGTTGGTCACGTGATCAATCCTGTGAAGCCCGAAGGCATCTCAGTAGATTTGATCTTGTACCAACTAAGTTCATTTCCCAGAGAACTTTTTACCATTGTTGTTTATTATATTTCCATTTGAGATTAATAAAATCCGAGTAAAACTGCATTTATTAAACGAACGGGCCGCCGTATTGCGTCTCACTCCAAGATTTGAATGTTTACATTCATGTTCAGCAGCCCAGCTCAGGAATTCTCTTTTTATAATGAAATAACAATGATCACTGCTGAGAATAATCTTAGTATTTCATGAATTCATATAGCATTTAAGGTCAAAAGCGGTGGTATCGCCTGTTTTAGTTTACATAAGTCCAAGGGAATTTCGGGTTTAAACAGGTAAGTTCGGCTTTAGGCTAATTATAGTATTCAAAACATTTTTCACATTGAAAGAAGATTTATTGTACATCTATTGATTGAAAATTATCCATATTTTTCAATCATTTTATCTTTTTCATCGCTATCAACTTTAAAATATCCCGAAACCAGTTGCACCGTGGCAGAAATTTATATGAAGGCAAAATATCATCTCACCGTGTGATTCAAGTTCATACAAAATTGAACATATTTTCTCTCCAATGGGTTTATCTAGGACAAATATTTGCTAAAGCAAATATAGTGTTGTGTACACAAAATTTTGTGCTCTTGGGGGACCTTGCCATAGAGTTTTGGGGATAAAAACAATAGTTGCATTGCCCTATTGTGGACCAAGACATTTTTTACGCTCTATATGATCAACTGATTTCAATGTTGCATAATAGACATTAGTCCGAAAAATCTGACGTTTTCCTGGCTTTTTTTTACGATTTTGATATTTTACATTCCAGGAAAACGTCAGAACCGGCGCCATTACGAAAACTGGGAATTCGCCGCCTCCAACCGGAGGCGGCATTCAGAGGTTGATTTTCGATACTTGTAAACCGAATTAAATGCTGAATTCACATATTATCAATAGTACAACCCTTAAGTACTCACCAACATTGTTTTTTGTGTCGTTTATGAAATAATATAATCCGATGAACACATTTTATCTGACTGTCGAGATTTGTTTTCATTCGTGCATTTTAAAATCGTGCAAGTTCTGACTCGGAATGTGGAGTGGTAATTTCTATTCATCGCTATTGGTGAGTTCTAGTAGTATTGTGCCATTGATAAATTGTGATTTCGGCATCTAATTCGGTTCCCAAGTATAGGAAATCAACTTCGGTTAAGACGGTGAAATTCCCAGTTTTCGTAATGGCGCCGGTTCTGACGCTTTCCTGGCATGTAAAATATCAAAATCGTAAAAAAGCCAGGAAAACGTCAGATATTTCGGACTAAATAGACATATTAGAATTTGAAAGAAATTCCGCCCGCAGTACAGTTCTCAGTAACTGTTACAAAAAAATTTACCTTATTCAGAATATAACAAATAAAAGTAGTTGTAATAACTATTTATTCAATAGACAATGGATTATCCTAGATTTAAAAAAAAATATGTCTTAAAATTAACAATTAACTCTAAAACTTTGGGATACAATGATATCTATGATGTTCCATCTTTTCTTTTCATTGATGTAAAAAACAGAGAATGGGTCATGCACCACTCTGTATAAGGTGGTAGAATTAGAATCCTCCGTGACAGCCACAGTTATAACTGTGATGTTTTGTCGACTTAGATCTTCCATTTTCTCTTCCACTCTGTTCACGTTTGACCAATGACTATCTGTTATGATAACAAAAATTTTGTTCCTGTCCACATCAGATGAGAGAACTTGAACTGACGCATCAGTCAGTAAACGCTCTGTATTAGAATCCAATTTTTCCCGGGATTAAAATTTTGTAAGTTTGCCAGAAACTGTACGACATGACTGTAACAAGAGGCCCAAGGGCCACATCGCTCACCTGAGCACATCTACTAGGAAAAAGCACATATCAGATCAAAACTGAAAGTTTACGTTATCACTAATCATGGCTTTGAAGTACTTGAAAAGAAGATTTTAAAAGGTTTCCCTATATATCCTTATGTACAACTTTGGTCAGCCATTTTGGCCCAAAACTAGTTCCAGAGGTCATGATTTGAATAAGCTTGAATCTTCACTAACTGAGGATGATTCCACATAAGTTTCGTCTTTCCTGGCCCAAAGGTTCTTGAGAAGAAGATTTTTAAAGTTTTTCCTATATATTCCTATGTAAAACTTTGGTCAGCCATTTTGACCCCATTCTAGCCCCGGGGGTCATGATTTGAACAAACTTGAATCTATACTACTTGAGGATGATTCCACATGAGGTTCATCTTTCCTGGCCTAGTGGTTCTTGAGAAGAAGATTTTTTTAAAATGCTATTAATTTTTCACTAATTCATAATTATCTCCCCTTGGAAGAGGACGTGGCCCTTCATTTGAACAATCTTGAATCCCCTTCACCCAAGAATACTATGTGCCAATTTTGGTTGAAATTGACCCAGTGGTTCTTGAGAAAAAGATGAAAATGTGAAAAGTTTACGACAACGCCAACAACGACAACGACAGACGACGGACAAATTTTGATCAGAAAAGCTCACTTGAGCCTTCGGCTCAGGTGAGCTAATAAGCAAAGTCGTTCACATCAAAAGATATTCGCCCAAGTCTGATATCCTTTCTTGTAAGAATAAATCTGTGAGCTATTTCTGTTGCAACATTCAATGAGTAATGAAAATCATCTCCAGTCAATGCATTGTCCTGAATAATTATGACGTCAGTTTTGTTAGAGACACTGCAATCTGAAAACAACAAGTCTTTCTTAAGATCATATTTATTGCGTCAACATTAGACGAAGAGAATACTAAAGGCCCCGAGATGTCCATCAGATCTTTGGAGCTAGTTGGACTAGCTCAAGGTGACCAATTGGCTCGCCTATTCCAATAGTAAGAATGATGTGATGTGGCCACAAAATGAAGAGTTCTGCTTCGTTAATGACTATGTATCTATCAGTTGATAGGCAATCAGATATGATGACGATGGATTTGTGAGCTTTCTGCTTCGTATGTTTATCACTGAGTATCTGGTTAAAAATAAAGCAAAAAATCAATAATTCCTCTTATTATCATTTTTTTTAATATTATTTTCTACAGATTATACGGAATTTGAACAATATTCATTTGAATTAATTAAAAAATACTTTGGAACTTTTTCTCAAAGCTTTTTCGGTGTATGTGGATCCCTTTGCTTTAAATCGGATTCTTGCCATTTCTTCTTTAACCGTTTCTGCTTTTTTATATTGGCCAAGTGTGATATGTTCCAATGGTTCAAAGTCGTATGAAATAACCGCCACTTGAAATCCTTCATTGCCTAGAGGTAGTCGATCTATATACTGGTGTAGTCGATCTATAATTCTATTCATATACTCTAAACATTTGCTTGTTTTGTTTTCTAAACTTGACGAGGTGTCCACAACAAAAACAATATCAGCAGGTCCAGGATTGCAATCTAAAAGTATTTGTTACACAAGATTGTTTTTAAGAGTTTGCATGACTAAGATAATCAACATTTTTAGAACGTATGAGCATGACAAGTAATAAATCGTGTCTTTTGGGAAGAGAAGAGGGAAATAAATATTTCATTATTGTAAGTCTATGTAAGAATTTGATGATAAGGCAACCTGCAGAAATATGACAAACCTATATTGCAGCTGGATTTATTGCTAAAAGTCAGTTCACATTCACATTCGTAATCCATTCCCTGGGGTGTGCATGTTCCATTATTCATACAAGGCGAAGGAAGACATGCATTGTCTATTTACAAAAATATAAAAATTACATCCTTTTTCGAAAACATTAAATTATTATGCAATAAAATTTAAAAAAAATCAATTGCAAAGTTTATACAATATTTATATTTTGATGATTCTAGCTTCATATATTTTTTTCAGGGAGGAGGCGGTTAAACAATAATTTATAACATTATTACCGATACCTACACTGACATACATAACCATTCAAATTGAAGCAATGGATATCATTATGTTTTAAACTAGACATCATGGCTTCACAATTTTGAAAGAAGCACCATTGTTAATCATAACTATACACTTAGCATGTTTAGTTTGGTTACTTAATACCCATAGACAGAGTAGGGGAACAAAAAAAGCATTTCAAATAATCAGTAATATTCAGCACTAATCAGTAGTGCAACAACCATACATAAACACCTGACCCTTGATCCACACATTTCACAATTTTGGAAAAGGCAACCATCTTTATCAAAAATGTTTGATTAATATCAATCAGCTGATTTCAAATAATTAATTCATTTTCAATGTATAAGTAAACCCCCCTCTATGGTACCCCTGACCCTGATCTAAGAAATTCACAATTCAGGAAGAATGGCCCTTGCTCATCATAGCTGTATATTAGGTAGTTCATCTGCTAAATACCCAGCAGCAGAAAAGGAAATTTTCAATGAAAGATTTAATGAATTTTCACTATATAATCAATAGAGTCCCGCCATAAGACCAGAACCCCTGACCCTGGGGCCATAAAATTCACAATTTTGGAAGAGGCATTCTTTCTCATCATAACGATATACTTAATTTGTTTGATTAATACCCAGGAGCAGAGAAAAAGATTTTCAAAGAATTAATGTATTTTCACTATATAATAAATAGAGCCTAGCCCTAACACCAGAACCCCTGACCCTGGGACCATAAAATTCACAGTTTTGGAAGAGGCATTCTTCCTCATCATAACAATGTACTTAGATAGTTTATTTGATATCAAGGAGAAGAGATGAAGATTTTTAAAGAAATAATGCATTTTCACAATATAATCAATAGAGCCCCGCCCTAGCACTAGAACCCCTGACCCTGGGGCCATAAATTTCATAATTTTGGTAGAGGACTCAATTGTCATTGCATTTATGCTAACAATTTGACTGCTTGATGTCCAGGAGTAAAGAAGAAGATTTTTAAAGATTGCGTTAATTTTAGTGGTTTTGGCCCCACCCCTCAGGCCCCAAGGGGGGGAGGGGGGCAGGGACCATGAAATTCAAAAATTTTGTTCCCTTTCACCCATAGATGCTTAATGCCAAATTTGGTGGAAGAAGCTAAAATTGTTCAAAAGTTTACGACCGATTGACGACGAACGACGAACGAAGATGGACGAAAACAGTGATTTAGGTGACCTAAAAAAGGAGATAATACGTATCATTTCGTAAAACCCAAATCGCGGAAAGCAGTAAACAGTTGTCGCGAAAAGGCAACAATGTTCTAAAATAAACTAGCAATACAGGCCTAATAAAAAGGGACAGTAAACACAGATTCAAGCCTTACCCGGAGCCCAGTACCTTGGGCCATTCACATTCACAATTGTCCGATCTACCCAGGTTAATATCCCGCGATCGTTACATGGTATCCTGCCTCCTATGTGATAGTTTCCAGTCAGAAGGTGTTCTTTAGAAACAATAGAAAATAGATCATATTTCAATTTGTATTGTCAGGAAATAAAATATTTAAAAATTGGTGCAAAAAACAATTAAATGAATTCTGCAATTCTGAGATCGTGGTTAACTTGAAATTGTAGTTAATTGCATACTTACTAACGATAAAGTCTTCATCTGCATATGAATGCACAGTCGCTAATTTTCCACCAAGGTCTTCACATCGGTATTTTGCCACATCCCAGATTACACTTTTTTCATTAAACAAATATGCAAGTCCATTGTCTGGACGAGTCTCACTTTGGTATGATATCCCAGTAACGGAAAACCATACATATGTATCTTTAAAAAATACATATTAACAAATGATAACTGAAGGTGTGTGTGTGTGTGTGTGAGAGAGAGAGAGAGAGAGAGAGAGAGCACATGTACTTACTAAATATAAATAAATGAAGAGTCTCCCATCTTTCATTTTAAAGGTGTTAAATTCGCATTAAGTCTTGCATTTATGCTTGAAATAGCCTTCCGGATAGCAATTCAGTATACCTCGTTACAGCATAAAAGTTAACAGTTTTACAATGTAATAGGTTTGAAGAGAAATTTCTCAAAATTAAGCAAAATACAGGATAAAAATAAAGAACAAAGATTTTAAATAGCCAAGCAAGTAATTTTAAAGACATAATGTGATTTGTTTTCCTTCACAACACAGAAATTTGATAAGGTATAAACATATTGATTTTAGATGCCGAGTCATTTTGTTTATATAAAAATGATTTTGACACTAATGGTAATCTAACAACCAAGCTACATGATAAACGTGATGACTTTAACTTTTCTATCGTCAACTTCCCTTACTTATGCAGCAATATACCTTCATCACCTGCATACGGAGTATATATATCTCAATTGATTCGATACGCAAGAGCACGTAGAGCATCTACGTATGAACAATTTCTAAAACGAGGTAAATTATTGAAGTTGACGAAACAAGAATATCAGCAGTCTCGTTTAAAGTCATCATTTCGTAAGTTCTATCATAATGGTCGATACAGTGACCTTTTCAGCAAATACAGTTTATCATTGAGCCAAATGCTGACTGACGTTTTTCATGCTAATTGTTATTCAATTATTTATACACTGAATTGACGACGGATTTTTTTCTGTTATTTCCTAATCATGACAAGGAGCACACGGCGGGTATGACCGGTTGGCAGGGGATGCTCACTCCTCCATGGCACCTGATCCCACCTCTGATGTTTCGGGGGTCCGTGTTTGCTCTGCTCTAATTTTGTATTGTTTATGGACTTTGAGATTGAATACTGTTCGTTATCTCCATATCCTTCTTTAAAAAAAAAAACACTGATAGAAGAAAGGAAAAAGCAAATAATCTACAATATTAAAAAAAAACTTTTTTAAGCATTGTACTCTTTCGTCATTGTCATTATCATCGTCTACTGTCGCCCTGGAGAATTTTAAAGTCATATGGAGACGCCACTACTTGCCAATTGGGCTTACTGTTTATATAGGTACAAATATTATTTTACCAGGGTCGGCGGAAGTAATGAATTATCCATAGATTTCTTAAAAGTAACATGTATTACAATTTGTCGGCGGACAATGCTGCTTAATATGTTATGCGACTGACGTGTCCATCAGAACGCCAAAGATATCGATTGGTATTTGAAAATGATAAAAGTATGACATCTAAAATTAAACACTTTTATGACTTTTATTATATACCTAATGTGTATCACCCAATTTTACTGTTGAATTTATGATTTCACGTGACGTCGTGATCCGATTTTCCGGATCACCAACATGTTGTTTTCTGAATCCATATCACCACTCTCTGAAACTGATGACATAGTACGCAGAAATATGATGTTATTTTTTTTACGCGTTAAAAAGTCCCTAGTTATTGTGCTTTGTTTTATGGATAAAAGTTATGCAATTGATCTCTAAAGTTTTCTTTTGCTATATTTTGCTAGTTATGAGGGGGTATATAATAAATTTATCATTATAACAGTAACTTGATCCGAAGAGCCGTATCACGTCTCGTTGACAGGCGTGGATCATCAGATCAAACTCGACGCTTTGCGTCTCGTCAGATCTGATGATCCGCGCGTATCAACTCGACGTGATACGACCCTTCGGATCAAGTTACTGTTATTTAAGAAATAAACAACGTTATTTAGTGAACATGGCGTTATGAATAGCAATTGCTCTGCTGGCATATTCCATGATGCGCACTAGCGCATCATGGAAAATATGCCAGCAGAGCTATTGCTATTCATAATGCCATGTTCACTGAATAATCGTTGTTTATTACTTATATTTGCATTCTTTGATTTATTAAAAAATATCAGAGGAAATCCTGACTTACATAAGGACGCGGCTTCTTGTCTTCAGTAATGAAAAACATACGGCTTTAAAATCAGTACACCTGATCAATGATACTTTTACCTAATAAATCACATACAATTATAAAGTATTTCCCTCTCAAACACAGTTATCTGGATACAAGCAGCGCCGTCAACACATTCTCTTAATTTTTGTTTTGATACAGTTGTGACGTCATCGATCAACGTTATTGAAACCCCTCTAACAAAAATCAACGATTTAACACAATGATGAAAAATGATAATGCTTTTATAATGATTATAACTCCAGAATTCTTTTCTATTTTTTTTTAGTACTTCTATTTATTTTTAATAGCTGAAATTATTCTTGAAGTCGATATATACGTTATAACTAGTTTTCTGAATGTTATTACCCAAGTGTGAAGAGTTATCGTTCTTTGAACAAATATGCATGATACAAAAAATAAAAATATGGCAGTTTTCTACAGTTTTTAAAAAGTTTTATTATACAATTAGATACATTGACCAAAATTAAATTTTTAAAGAAATAAATCAGCAATTCTAATTATTCTAAATTTCTTTTTTCTCAGAGAATATTATTAAAAACTTATTTTTATTCCTTTAACGAAAAGTTTCATATATATACTTCTCAACACATTGACTAAGTGTAGAAGAGATTGTTCTGCAGGAATTTGATAGAGCAATTGCTCTCATAGCAGAAGCAATTGCATCTATAGGCCTATAAACGCAATTGAGGACCACATGTTCATAGTGGGAGAGAGCAGTGGATATGCAAATATTATAATATATATTTATTTATCACGTTTGACAAGCACGTTGTCACATGTGCAGCAAAAAAGAAGAGTGATTATTTTGAAACTAACGCTGTTTTCTGCATAAAACTATTTTTAAAAAAATACAAACCCTTCTGATATTTTATTTATTTATTTGCAAAAAAGAAAACACTCAGTTAAAATATAGATAATCATTCGAATTGTGTGTTCACCAGCCATTTGTGTACAAATGTATCATGTTATATATCTTAAGAAAACTATATAGAGAACAAAAAAGATGTTTCATTTTAATTTCCCAATCCTTTTTTTTGCAGACAATGATATTGTTAAAGATGGTATGGACACAACTCAGGCAAGTAGAGAAAACATCAAAGAAGATTGAGGATGTATCATAAGAGATGTCTATACTTTGGATTAACGTCTAGTTGGCACTCAGGACACGGGAAATCTCGATCTAAAAACGGTTCATACCTGAAACAAAAGAGAAAAACCAACAGATACCAGATGACCATATAATGCGAAGTCAAAGCATTCTTTGCACTACCATGTAGACGTTTTCAATGTAATTTGATATCCATAATTACATTATTAGCATACAAACATAAATATAAAATACATGGTTAATGTCTTGAAATAAAAGCGATATTTGGGCGAGGGTAAGAAAACGTGATGGAGGGCGAGGCTTGCCGAGCCCTCTTACGTTTTCGACCCGAGCCCAAATATCGCTTATATTTCAAGACAGTTATCATGTATTTTGTTTATCCTGTAACAAAATTTTACATTTGAGCGTCCAAAACAAGCTAATTCCGACAGATTTAGGCACATCTCTGCAGTTGAAACTATGACGCCATGGCGTAAACATTGCAGTATATGTGACGTCACAATGCTTTTGGAACGTCGGGACACATGCATTTATTAGGGCAGTGACCGGATAAAGCTTTGGTTTATTAGGTTACCTTTATTAGGTCAATGCAAGGGGTAGTTGCAGGATAAATAAAAATATACATATTACCAAATGTTGACTGCTAGATTCCTTCCTGCAGAAATGTTAGGAAAGGACTGAACTTCATGCCACCAGAAGGAGGGAAGGTATAGAACATCCCCCTCCTCTAGAGTACAGTTCAGGGGGTAGGTTTCCCCGAACAATGGAAATCTCTGTCAAAAAAATAGTTTCAAAATACAGAAGACTATAAATCAAAGATTTAATCAAAAACATTTTTCATCAATAAGAGGAATTCTAATATGAGTTTTCAAGATTTAATCAGCACTATTCAATCTTGTTCTCGTGTCAAAACTTAAAGTGATTAGAACAAAGATGTATCAAATATACTAGTAGTTCATGACAGGCTTAAATGGCAATTACTGAAAATTCTTTCTTTGTAGAGAGATCAATCTCCTGGTGTCTTTGAGCAATAGTTCGATATACAGTCATTAAATTGCGTATTGTTTCATGAAGAAAACATATACCTACTTACTGTATAATTGGGCCTTTTGATATCGATGGGAGAAAATACTTGAATAGTGGTATCTTCTAAGTATTGTCTTTCAAAAGATTTCGTTGTAAAGTTATATGACAAACGAGCTGCTTGAATGTGACCCTCATATAATTGATGGTTGTTGTGAGGATCGAATAGAATAACTTCCTTTCGGCCACTTATCTATATAAATGTACGAAAAGAATATATATTAAATTTAATATTAATGAATGGTTGTTGTTGTTGTTTATCAAAATTATGAATACAATATATTTGAAAACTTCCATATATGTATTGTCTAGACGTATTTTGTTTATTATTAGATTTGAAAATTAATTTTACTTATGCAACGTATATTCTTATCAAAAAAATCATTTTTTCCCGAAATGTGGTTCATGAAAAAATGAAATCAATCTAGGAAAATATTATGTATTATTAATTTCAACAAATTAAGGACATCATTTATGAGATGTTTATACTAACACATAATTTGGTTATCTAAAAAATAAACTAGCTTTACCTGACAAAGAAAATTATCATGTGCATCAAAATGCAATTTTCCAAGAGTTTTTCCGTCGCTAAGCCAAATGTTAAGCATATCCCTTTCTAAGAGACCCTTAAAGAGAATCTCTTCTCGAATGTCTTTCTCCAGTTCAGGAAGATACTGGGGAATGGAAGCATATTGTAGATATGCGGACATATTATCAATCGATCCGTTAGATATTCCATTCACAATGTCCATAAAATCCGACAATTTTCTTTTTTCAATTGCGGGCATTACCATCAATAGATCTGATGAAAAGATCTGATCGGCGTATGTTTGAGAAAACTTGAAATTTTCACGATTTTTCCAAATATTAATAGGTTCGATTCTTTCAAATTCATTATGTGGCGTGAGCTGGAACAAAACTTCGTGTTCGCCGTATTTTTCTCTCAAATATTTATTTGACCATTTTGTATATGCTGGCCAGTCTTTTAAAACTCCTTTGAATATAACAGGCTTTGACTTTTTCAAATAAGTGTGGAAAAATTCTTCACGTGATGGAAAGGGAATTCTTTCGCATTCGGGAAGTCTTGGGATTTTATGAGCCTGCAAATTGCGATCAGAGTAACAAAAGTTATCATTTTCAGAACACTTTTGCAAAAACACATCTTTGGATTGAACATCAGAATCATGTTGTACGTAAAATTTTGATTGCAGAATCTCCTTACGATGAAGACCTTGTTTGGATAAACCACCAGTAGCATTAAGAAAGGCGATACAACCCTGATTTATAAAGTCTATCAGCTTTTCAACGTGGAATACGTCTCTATATACAAAAGGAAAGATACTTCGAGGTTGCGGAAAAGGGTAAAATTCCTGTTTATCTTTCTTTATTTTCTCGAACAACACTACATTTCCAATGTGAATAGTTTCATAATGTTTTCCAGAAACTTCTGTTTCATCGGGCCATCTGTCATTTATATCGATAAATCCAACCAAGATTCCGTGTTCGTTGTTCAGCATCAAGTTTCTTAGAGACTGGAATTGTTTATACTCTTCCGACAGATCAGCAACTCTGCAACTATCTGTCACATAAGCAATTATGCATGTCGTCTTTGCTCTCCTTAAAACAAAATCTAGCGAGAAACACCCTGATAGTGCATACACACAAGAAATGGAATAACAGCTACACAATAACAAAATATTAACCTGAGTAAATAACTCTTTCTCGAACTGACGTCCCATGATGAACCATTCTAAGCCAACTTCTGCATAAATTAAAAAAAATAATTTCAAATTTGTTTTCGGATACTTGTTTTGAAAATGGCTAAGTTCAGTTCATACACAAGTCGTTTTCAGAAATAGACATTTTCTGTCTACATTGTAAACTATGCACACCTGTAAAGAACGCAGACTTTCCCAGAAATAAAATGGGCGATGTTACTACTGCTTATTCCTAAAGATCGATTTCCTGTATTGTTTTCAGAGTCAGTTAAGACATTCAAAAACATTACTTGGTCTGGTTTTCTATAGAAGTTTTACCTAATCATAAATGAATGGTGTTTTTGAAAGATCTATTTGAAGGAATTGAGCATAATATTAAATAAAGTCGACAAGATCGATTGATCCTTTAACAATAAATAAGCCTATATTTATGTCATAAATATAAAAGATAATTATTTTAGATATCTTTCATGATCGACTGCAACATTTTCGTTGTCCATTTTGGGGTTTACATCAAGTCTGCATTGAGTTCGATGATATATTTCTTCGCAAAAATTGGCAAAGTAAAAAAAGGGGATTTTTCAAATGTATATTTTTATGCGCCCGGATCGAAAGATCCGAGGCGTATATTGTTTTTATCCTGTCTGTCTGCCTGTTTATCTGTTTGTCTGCTAACTTTTGAACCATGAATGGTTGAGGCTTCATATTTAATAGGCATACTCTACTAATTAAGCTCTTTCAAATGACACCAAGGTCAATGACCTTGTGACCTTGACTGTGACCTATATGCTAAAATTGTTGCCACCGGGCGCATAGTGTTTTACAAACACATCTTGTTTTTTAAAGTTTCTACTTCTAGCTGTAATAATTAATTTTCATTACATGTTAATTCAAAAGTCCCCATCCGAGGACGTCAGACGAAGTGAGAGTAGGGGTGCAAATGTCCATTCTAATACTCCATAGTTCAAAAAAAAATACAGGTTAGTTCAGATCGCCAATGGAGAAATTCATATTGAGGAGAGTTGAAGACGATGGTATAATTGACACTTGACCTTTCACTTGGTAAAACTTGTATTCATTTGTGGTTCCTTGGGTTCATATTCCCATCTGTGACCTTCTATATCTTAAATTAATATGACATAGTAGGACATTTGTCTTGTGATACATGAAATTTTATTTAATCTTGAAATAAAAATGAATCGGTATAATTATGTTAAGTGTATTTAATAATTAAAAATCACCAAGATCTTTGAAGAAAAACCTGAATATATCAAAAGTCACAGAAGATTGAGGATGTATTATAAAAGATGTCTATACTTTGGATTAACGTCTAGTTGGCACTCAGGACACGGGTAATCTCGAGTCAAAAACGGTTCATACCTGAAACAAACGCATGTTAAAAACCGCAGTTAATCATATGAAATGACATTACCCAATCATATATATTACATTACTCAAAATCTAAAAAAAATTCATTGGATATTCATAATATCATATGTTTGTATTCCTTTTAATGTGAAAAGTAAATAACAAGTGAAATTTATTTCAATGTATAAGTAAACAATAAGCAAAATGCTTGGACTATTTTTGATAACATTACAATATAAAGTCTTTCGAGAATGAATTTATTACCAGAAGTTGATTGCTAGATTCCTTCCTGCAGTAATGTTAGGAAAGGACTGAACTTCATGCCACCAGAAGGAGGGCAGGTATAGAACATCCCCCTCCTCTAGAGTACAATTCAGGGGGTAGGTTTCTCCGAACAATGGAAATCTCTGTGAAAAAGATGTAACGGAACAGTTTTCAAAATACAAAAGTTGTTAGTCGAGAATTGCAATCTAATCTTTTGTTTTTGCAAGTCAAAATTCTTTTAACAGACAGAAAATTTTACCTAACTACTTCATGCGTTCTCTTTTGAGATAACCCAAGAACGTGGCTATTTGTAAATAACCAACGAACTTGGTCACTTAGCTATGATTTGATTGATTCGAACATAGATTGAAGTATATGTTATCGTCTTTAAAAATTCTCAACTTAGGAACAGGCATATCAATCCTTTTTATTACGCCCTTTTCCTACACATGTATATACGTGAACTATTTAAAACATATCATCTAGGTCAATGTAAAGTATTTATATATACCTGAACTTTTTTTCACATCATAAACAATATGCATATATATTTAGTTAGTGGATCTTTCACAAAACACAACATAAATTTGCATAAAATACCTCGAACATTAATGAAAATAATATGTATCAAAATTGCTCATTGAACTGCCATCTACATGTAAGTGCCTTTGAATATTAACTCAATACGAAATTATGCATTTGTTCCAAGCATGCATCATTATACTCACTGTATAATTGGGGTTCATGATGTCAAGAGGAGAAAATGCTTGCACCGCATTGTCTAGCAAATAACGTCTTTGAAATGACTTCGACGTAAAATTATACGACATGCTAGCTTCCTGAATGTGACCCTCGTATAATTGATGGTTGTTGTGAGGATCGTATAAAATAACTTGCTTTCTTCCACTTATCTACAAATAGTAGCGTACGTATACAACTATTTCAAGTTTTCTTGCTTTTCCATAAATACATGCACTAATGAATAAGTTAATAATTTAGATATTGTATTTAAATTAATATTCATTATTTATTTATCATAGAAAAAAATCTTTAATTTTTTTTTTTTGAAAAGAATGACACTCCTGCACGATGTAGTTTCAACTAGATAAGCAGACAATAATGGGTTTACAAGAATATACTCATTTTACCTGGCAAAGAAAATTATCATATGGATCAAAATGCAATTTTCCAAGAGTTCTTCCATCGCTTAGCCAAATGTTCAGCATCTCTCTTTCTAGGAGACCCTTAAAGAGAATCTCTTCTCGAATGTCTTTTTCCAGTTCTGGCAGATACCGGGGTATGGAAGCGTATTCTAAATATGCAGATATATTTACAATAGACCCATTAGAAATTCCGTCCAAAATGTCCATAAAGACCGACAGATTTTTGCTTTCAGTAGCGGGTCGTACCATCACTAGATCAGGAGAAAGAATCTGATCTGCGCATGATCGAGGAAATTGAGTTTTTTGGTAATTCTCCCAAATATTCATAGGTTCGATTCTTTCGAATTCACCCTGTGGTGTAAGTTGGAACAAAACTTTGTGTTCACCGTATTTTTCTCTCAAATATTTGTTAGACCATTTTGTATATGCTGGCCAGTCTTTTAAAACGTCTTTGAAAATAACAGGCTTTGACTTTTTCAAATATTTGTGAAAGAAATCATCACGTGTTGGAAGGGATATTCTTTCGCATTCGGGAAGTTTGGGGATTTCATGAACATGCAAATTACGATCTGAATAACAGAAGTTGTCATTTTCAGAACACTTTTGCAAAAACACATCTTTAGACTGAACATCTGAAACATTTTTAACGTAAAACTTTGATTGCAGAATTTCCTCCCTGTAAAGACCTTGTTTGGACAGACCACCAGTAGAATTAAGATATGTATTGCAACCCTGATTTATAAATTGTATCAGCTCTTCAATATTGTATACATTTCTAAGAACAAATGGGGCGATACTTTGAGGTTGCGCAGTTGGGTATATTTCCGTTCTGTCCTTGGTAATTTTTTCGAACAACACTATATCCCCAATATTAATAGCAACATCATATTTTCCAGTAACTTCACTTCCGTCGGGCCAGGCGTCATTTATATCAATAAATCCAACCAAGATTCCATGTTTATTGCCGAGCAACAAGTTTCTGAGAGATTGAAACTGTTTATACTCTTTAGATGGATCGTGATCTGCAACAGTGCACCCATCAGTCACAAAAGCGACTATGCATGAAGTCCTTGCTCGCCTTAGAACAAAATCTAGCGAGAAACATCCTGATAATGCATACACATACGGAATGAGATACAATAGACACAATAATATAAATGTGTCCTGAATGAATGGCACTTTTTCAAACTGACGTCTCATTTTGAACCATCATAAAGAAATTTCTATATAAATTCAGTTAAGGAATTCCAAATTGCTTTCGAATACAAGGTAAGGTCCTGATTATTGACTTTTTAATTATTTTATTTAAAATATGGGCAAGTTCCTGTTTAACTTGAAAAGATCAGAGAGTCTACTGTAAATTTAACACACCTGTTATTGAATGTGTACATTCTCAGGGATATTGATAATAAAGCTATTGCATTATGTTAAATGCTGCTCTCAAGATCAATTAAGATGTTTAAACACTTAAGGTAAGGTTTGCGTCTCCCTCCAACTCATATTTTTTTTAATATGCATACATGCTATATATCAATTTATTCAGGGAGATAAGCTTCATCATTTAATATGATTTTCAAAGATATTGCCCGTCCCATTTTTTTAATAAAAGACGCCAAATTTAACGTATTTCATATTTCACCTCGAATATTATTTTCATTGAAATCCGTAGTCAGTAGATCATTCATAACTTTCAGTAAAATGAATAGTTAAATAATTACCTGATGAAAATACTATCAACAATCAAACTGTCAAAATCATCATTGGACATGGTCAAATGCATCGTGACTTTTCTTCCCTGTTCGGACTGCAAAATACTTTACAGGATACTCTCAGGTCTTTTCTTTTTTCTTTCCAATTCTCACTTAAAATTTTAGTGGAGTGGTGAAGCGAGAAACACACAACAGCACAATGCGTCATTGACTTTCTCCTGATCGGAATTGCCGTGCAACTTGCCACGTTCCGTATCGAAAATAAACAAGTCCTCCTTTAGTGGTTCATCCACCTGCATCACGCTAATCTCAAAGGCTTCTAAAATTCCTATGCTTTGAATTGTTATAAGACTTTCTCCCGAAAACGTCCTTTGTTTTTAGTCCTAACAATAAGTGACAACAAACATCAAGTATGACAGAGGAAATTCGTTACCGAGATGCTTAGCATAGCTGGTTTAAATTCAACTGTTTCAAACGCTTTGGTGATTCGCAAGAGTTATCTCCCTGTAAACGCAAACCTTACCTTAAAACAATACATAGATAATCAATTTATTAAAGATGTAAAAGATTGAGATATCTGAGACAATTAAAAGTAATTCTATTACATCACTAGTACATGTATATCATAATAAATGTCTGTATTTTGGGTTTACATCAAGCTGACATTCTGGGCAAGGGAATTCTCTCACTAGAAATGGATCATACCTGTAAAAAAACAAAATACATGGCTACTTTCCTCGATCAAAGAAATAATGATATTTTTCAAATGCTCAGTTTTATATAAAAACTTCTCAAATTGAATAATTGTTTTTCAAAAGTTTAACTGGCACCTCGAGCTAGCTTTCTATTTTGATTTATGAATATATCAGCTACCTTAATATTTCTCTATTAAAGGCCCACAGATGGAAAAGGTCACTCTTGTGTCACAATGTATGTCTGAGCTCTATTTTTGTCCCCCGCTTGAAAAGTGGGGGATATTAATTTGGGTTTGTCCGTCCGTCCGTCCGTCTTTCTGTCTGTCTGTAACGCTTTCGTTTCCACACGATATCTCGAGAACCCTTTGAGCGTTTGCAATGAAATTTAGCATAGCAACTCCCTATGGACTAAAGAAGACCCCTATTGATTTTGAGGTCAAAAGGTCAAAGGTCAAGGTCATAAATAAGCAAATTCTGTCTGTAAAAACACTTTCGTTTCCACACGATATCTCTAGAACCATTTGAGCTATTGCAATGAAATTTTACATAACAACTCCCTGTGGCCTAATGAAGACCCCTATTGATTTTGAGGTCAAAAGGTCAAAGTTCAAGGTCGTAAATTTATACATTCTGTCTGTGTGTAACACTATCATTTCCGGGCGATATTTCAAGAAGATTTTGAGCTTATGCAATGTAATTTTATACCAAAACTCCCTAGGACGTCTCTCGCCCCTCTCAAAGTGCCCCGCCCCGTTTGTTTTATTAGTATTTATAGTATTACATGTCGCTATTTTTAGCGCAGGGGCATGAGGAGAGTTATTGCGTATAAAACAGGTTCTCGGCGGACTTTATGTTCTTATTACATCTATTAGAACTGTTTAATAAAGGCTAAATAAATCAAACACCATGGATTGTGTAAAATTTTGAGAATACCGAACATGAAAACATGAATATATACATGTATGTGACTTCAGTTCTGCATATACTTCACACCGCGTAAAGCGATTCTGTGGTCTAGTGGTTATGTCTCTCGCTTCAAATGTGATAGGTCCCGGGATCGAATCTCGGCCGGTTCTATCTTTTTTTTTTCTTTTTAAATACTTTTCTTTTTTTAACTAAATGACAGTATTCAGCATGTGAAATGAAAAATTTATGAGGTTATAAAATCATCATTACAGTGTGATAAATATTCCATATAAAAAAATCTTCTATACACATAATAAAGAATAAGCAATCAAATCTTTATATGCATATTGACATACATGTATTTTATTTCCTTCAGTATACATGTATACATTTAATAATTCTACAAATTCAGTCAGGGGGAGCCGACTTTTCCCCTAAGCGGGGGACACGAATTCTCTGAATTAGCTTGTTGTTTTTGTTTTTTATTTGTTGATACAAGGAACATGTAGTTTCCCATATAATTTTGTCAAATTATAATGTTACTTCTTTAGAAGATTGTTTGCAGGCTCCACCCAATGTTTACTATTTCTTTACTATCGTGACAGACAACTGACATACATGTATTTTATTTGCTACAGTATACATGTTAATAATTCTACAAATTCAGTCAGGGGGAGCCGACTTTTCCCCTAAGCGGGGGACACGAATTCTCTGAATTAGCTTGTTGTTTTTGTTTTTTATTTGTTGATACAAGGAACATGTAGTTTCCCATATAATTTTGTCAAATTATAATGTTACTTCTTTAGAAGATTGTTTGCAGGCTCCACCCAATGTTTACTATTTCTTTACTATCGTGACAGACAACATTGACCAAAACAGATAGCAATTGGTTAGTTAGCTACACAAGAATCTCTGATGATATAACAGAGCAAATTTTTGAAAATAACAAATGCATTTGGAATTACAAAAAATATATAAACTATTTTAATCAATCTGGAATCAAGCTAAGGGAAAAATCAGATGGTCATGGTTCACTGAATTCAGTCTTACAAAACATTGGAGCTGAGAATATTAATTCTGACCACTTTTTTCAATACTACGAAGATACACTGTAATTGCAGAAATTTAACAAAATGTGCCCTTACTGGTGACTGGCCCTATTTCTCAATCACCTTTCCTTTATTAGACTTGGTGTATTGCATTCCTTTACGATTTCTTCTAGGTTGTAAGATCATGGAAAAACATACATGTAGGCCATTAGATTGTTAGTCTACAGAATTACCAAAAGAGAGACAACTTCAGAGAAGTTGTACAAGTACTTTTATTATCAAAGTAATCCTGCCTACTAACATTAATTATTGTAAAAATCTTTGAAAGAAAATAACCTACCAAAAGTTGATGGCAAGGTTTCTTCCTGCCATTTTGTTTGGAAAGGACTGAACTTCATGCCACCAAAATGAAGGCATGTATAGAATGTCACCTTCTTCTATAGTGCAGTTCATGGGGTAAGTTTCTCCAAACAGTGGAAACCTCTGTCAAGGAAAATCGAAGCTTATTATCAAATATGCATTTTTTCTAAATTTTAGAAATAGTGTCTAAAGTCAAATATCAGGAGTCATACAAAGTCATCCTTTATATTAAATGACATTGACATGGAATTAAAAAAAAATATCAATTTTTCCATTTTTCTTTATCAATGACTCTGTTGGATAAAAAATAAAATTAGATTTTTCTGCTAAAAATACTTACAGAATAATCTGGATTCTGGATATCAACAGGGGACATAACCATGGACGTGCTTTCCAGTAGATGGCGACGGTGGAATGTATTGGAGGTTTGATTGTAGGACAGGATTGCCTCTGGAATGTGTCCCTCATACATCTTATGATTGTTGTGAGGATCAAACAAAATCACCTGCTTCTTTCCACTTATCTGAAAAGGATGCAAATACCACATTGATGTAATATGGCAATTTGGTGATTGGTTTATGAATATTTCACAGATTGAGATGTATAACTGAAATCAGATGTGAATGTGAACATCTATGTATTGTAATATTGTTTAACTTACTGTACCTGGCAAAGTAGATTGTCAAATTGATCAAAATGCAGCTTTCCCAAAGTTCTTCCATCACTTAGCCATATATTCAAGTGTTTTCTGTTTAGGAGTCCCTGGAATAGTAAATCTTCTCTTATGTCCTCCTCCAGTTCTGGAAGATGATCTGGAATGGAGGAATACTCCAGATAGGCTGACATATCATTAATAGTCCCATTGGATACTCCTTCAACTATATCCATGAAACTTGAGAAATTCATGTTCTTAGTGGCCGGTCGAACCACTACCAAGTCAGGAAAGGGCAACTGATCTTCTACTGCTTTGGGAATCTCAAACTTTTCATGATTTTCCCACATATATCTTGGTTCAACTCCTTCGTATTCACCCAAGGGTGTCAACTTGATATGGACATCATTTTCCCCAAATTTATCTCGGAAATATCCGTTTGTCCACTTTGTAAAAGCTGGCCAGTCTTTTAAAACATTTTTGAATATTACTGGCTTTGATATTTTTACATAGTTATGGAAAAACTCATCCCTAGAAGGAAAATCAATTTTCTCACATTCTGGAATTCTAGGTTTATTGTTGTGAGCATGAAAACTATGATTGTCTGATGAACATGATTGGTCTTTTACTTTACAATTCTGATTCACTGGTTGAAACACATCTTTTGATTGCACGTCTGAAATGTTTTGAACATAAAATCTTGTTCTGTGGATTTCATCTTTATGTAGCCCCTCAATAGAAGGACCTCCAGTTGGTGACATGTAGGTATTACACCCATCATTGACAAAGTCTATTAGTGTTGTCAGTCCATTTACACCATTAAAAATAAGCGGGACCATGCTCTTCTGTGATGGAGATGGCAGCAAACATGTTCGATCCTTCGGGATTTTCTTAAATAAGACAATTTTTCCTGCCTCTATCCCCTCGTTGTAAAATGTTTTCCCATCAGGCCACTTACTATTTATGTCAATATACCCCACTAAAATTCCTAAATCTTTACGTATCAATAAATTTTTAAGGTCAGAAAATTGGGAATTGTCATAAATTTGATTATCAATTTCACAACTGTTCGTCACGAGAGCAACAACACAATTTGACTGTGCACTTCTGAGCACAGATTCCGGAGAAAGACAGAATGACAGTGAGTGAACACAACATAACATGAAACAAAAGATGCTTGCCAAGAAATCAACCTTCAACTTTTTAAATCTAACACTTTCTTTCCTCATGTCTAGCTTCTACATTTCACAACAACGGAATCGTGAGAAAATTCCGAGAAAATTCTGGCTGTTGTGGTTTGCATATTTTCGGGCACAGTGTAATGACCTGATGAGTGTAATGACCTGATTGACATGATGAACATAATTTCAAAAAATAAAAGATAGAATACCAAATAAAATAAACTTTTTTAATTTAATTTTAAATATCATGTCATTTTCTATTATAAAACCAAAAAATAAAATTTTATAAGTCATTTATTTGCATGAATGGGAGATTATTCCAATCACTTCAGTGTAATGACCTGATATTTAGTGTAATGACCTGATGAACGTTTATATTGTTTTATTAAATATATATCCTTTTAAAAACTTCTTTGTTTTTTTGACGTCCCCCTCTATACATGTATACATGTAACAAACTTTTTTTTAGACTTTGTACGTGTATATATAATGTGTAGGAAAATACGTAAACTCTAGGATAGAAGATGCAGAAAATAAATCCCATAGAGAAATAATGTTTTATTCATTTTTACTTAATTTTTACAAACATTTTAATTAAAATGATAAACTAAAACCTTATATATAGTAACACAAAATAATAACAATGCAAAAACATTTTTAAATTGTGTTTAACAGAATTACATGGATTGATTCATTTTCACGCAGTGTCTGTTATTCAGAGTGTTAATAAGTTACATGTAAATGGTCTAGATAAATTAGTAGGATAGATATTAAGCACTTGTCAATTATTTTTTGGAACGCAATGTATAGAAATTTGTCAGCATCAGCACTCCCGACGCCATGAAAAATATTCCTCCAATCACAACACATCCATAGGACCACGTGATTCCCTCTCTGACGGATACCCCGTATACAATTGCGGACAGCAGAATGCTTCCAGCTGAAAATTAAAATTTTAAAATGATGAATTGACTTATTATTTTTAAATGCCAAAATATTATGGGAAATGTGTAAAGTCAGCATATGTATTATATACTTTTTAACATAGTATATATTTCGAAATCTTGAATAGGGTTACTCCGTCTTAGAAGCACTGACTCTACTCCCACCCCTGCTAAATAGCTGTAACCACAGGAACTTGAGGACAGGAACACCCCCCCTTCCCTTTTCAATATAGACTGCTGACCCTTTTCGAGATTTTTTTCTCATGAATTATCTTTCAATGGCATATTTGTGATAAAATACCACCAACAAATCGAAAAAATACCGAAAACAAACGTTTAATAAAATCTACCCTACTCTCTATATAAAAAAATCAACGTTAATTTATTACAGTGTAGATAGTGCATGTGGGGTAGAAAATTTTTTAAAATGTTTGTCAATGCAAATTTTCTGAATTGTTAGAATAGCATATATCACAAATGTGTCTTTCATATATAATTTATGTTAGAAAAGTCAAATCTATATCTATATTGTTGTCCTCAAGCACCTGTGGCTGTAACATGTTTTTACTATCCTCTTCCCCTCACCCTTTACTTGTCTTTGTTTAATCTAATTAATCTATTGAATAACGTTCAACTGATAACTTTATGAATGATCTCTTACCTGTGACAAAGCAAGACAACAGTGCCAAAAAATAAATTCTTTTGCTGTCAGAAAATCTGGCCACAGAAAGATTCAGAATGACAAGAAATGTGGCGAATAGAGATGCTCCAAGGGCAATAATCTCAAAAACCCTCACAACTTGAAGCCAATCTACAATAGACAAAGGGGAATAACAGCTCTGAAACTTTGAGGTTAAAACGTATCGCGGTTACCTCTTCCAACAATGTTGATGTCAGAACAAATTCCATTGACACACCTCCTCCAGATCCCCTCGTCAAAACCTTGGATCACTATATCAATGTCTTTTATAACATCCTGATTGTATTTAAAATGGAGAGATCGCCAGTACGGAGTACAAAATCCCAGCAGATGAAGAAGAAATCCTGTCACTTCTAACACAAGATACAATCTTGTAAAAATATCCGATTTACTTAAATCCACCATTTCTTAAAGGATCAATTAAGAACAAAATCTATTTCGGCGTTACAGAAAAAACATGTCCGTTGTTTCGAGTTGTCAGTGATATGTCATTTATGCATCATGAGGGAAGTAAAGTCATAAGTAAAGTAATTTAGCATATCCTGAGGGCGTTTATAGAAAGGACATAGACAAAGAAATGACAGTGCGGTTTATAGACTCGGATGATAATCTCGATATAAAACAATTAGAAAATATATGCTGATTAATTTTTAACCTGTGCCTTATGTATCATCAAAACTTTTATTAATTAATTAAGGAAATAAATAAAATACTCCCACTATGTTCATAGCAAAGCAATGAAAAATTGGTTTATATTAATGATGCTTAATCAATTTGAAAAACATAAATTAGGGACCTATGTACTGAGTATATAAGTTAGAAACTTTAAAACTTTCAGATATACTCTGAACTGTGTCAGCAAGCAGACATGGGAAAATTTTTAATTTCTGTTAGAATCAAACGTTAATGTAAAGATCTTTCCTTAATATTAGGTCTAATTCTCTCAATTTACAAAATATCTTTCAGTCATGTACATGCCTTGTGATTATACATAATAGTCCCAAGTAATCTATCTTGTACACGAAGACTAGCTATTACAAAAAGAGCATATATATAGTTGATTGATGAACATTGAAGAAATGATGATCTATTTATAAATAATTGTTGTGTGAAATGTTTTAGTGTATAAAGGACAAAAATTCTGTACACATAGTCATGCAAAACTTTTGGTTACTTTAAAAGAAATAAAAATAAACACGAATAATTAAAACATGGATATTTGCATTTTTTTTAAATTTCAGTTTTCATGATAATCAGAGCTAGGAAATCTGATGGAAAATCAGACATAATCGTGTTTCTCGTTATATTATTTTTGTACATGTAATTCCACCCCTTTTAATCTTTCGAAAATAAAAAAAAATTTCTTTCCTTCCCAAGAACAATACAAGGAGGTTAAGCCACAAGGCTACAGTGGATGAATCAGAGGAGTATAATCGTCTCGTTTTCAATAATTAGATATTTTACCTACCGCTTAATACATGTACAATTTATATTAGGTTTCACAATATGGAGGGAATCAAAAATACCTCAATCGTCTCATTTTCAATGGTAAGCTTTCCCCCAGCTACATGTAAATGTATTAGGTTTCATGATATAGAGGGAATTATAAATTAATACTTCATGTAGATATTTATGGTTTACAAGAGGATGCGAATTCTTGACAGAAACATATCAATCCCCTTGATGCTACATTAAATACCCAATTTGAAGGCATTTTTGAAAGATGATTTGACTCAATTTCAATACTTCATAACGAAAAATTTAATTATAAGGAATGGATTTTTAAAATAGCTATCCAACTAATACCGTCTGGTACATGTATAACCTGGGTCTCAAGCCACGGTCCGGAGTCCGCATATAGCTCTCTCCAGAATGGGAGATGATCGTACATTTTGGCCGTGGTTTGCGACGATAAACCTGGGTTGGATTTACGATTTTTTTATAACCCGCTTCTCGATTTATAAAGCGTTTTTACTGCCCCAACCCAAGTTATACAGTATAACTTAATTTATTCCTTAATGATAAAATTTCTGATCCAGCTCGAGTTTTTAACGTTAATATAAAAACGCACCATTTCCCTATGAAGGTTTTTTTATTCCCTGATTGTCTGTCACGTGCAACCTTTTTTAGGGGGGGGGGGGGTTAATAAAAAGTTTCTGAGTCATTTTTTGTAGAGTGGATATCAATACCCACCTTCTCCCCCGAAAATTCTTAATCAGCCCTTGATTTGTTAAATACAATTAACTCTAAGACTTTGGTTTGACCTCTCAAACCATTTACCTAAACTAAATCATTCTACTTCCTCTTTCATTTTCGAATGATGTACATGTTGCTACAACGTGATCTGAGGGTTGAGTATCTATATTCTCCAATGGAACATCGCCCACCATGAGATATAATATTAATGCCATTCTGTTGTATAAAACATGTAATCTTTTTTTTTTTTTTTTAAATCAGTTTCAAAGAATGAAACACGTAATATTAAGGAAGGTCGCCTTATGATATTTTATTTTAAAAAATGACATCTTAATATCCGAAAATTATTTCCTCCGATGCTCCGAGTGGCATAAATAGTACATGTGCCTGGGATTTCCATTATTAACCTAGCATTTTCTTGTTTTGTAAAGAAGCAAATGATGATTGGTTTTGAAAAAAGTCAAGAGTAAACAGAAATGATACATCAATGATTATTTTACATTATTTCAAAGACACAATATAGTTTTTAAATAAAGAAAAATGTCGATTGATAATGCTAATCCCCCCCCCATGTGCTTTTTCCTTCGTTGAGTGTTTTTTTCTTCTTGGAGTTTTTTTTCTTCCTGGTTGAAAGAAAGATGCGAATTTTTTTTCGACGCTGAATAGATGAACTTGGAATGACACAAATAATCAGATGCTGAGACTTGACCATAAGTTGTCAGAAAAACGTTAAAGACTGAGCTACATTGTTGCAGTGCGTATATTTTTGTGAAAACAATAATTTCTTTAAGATATTTTTCCTAGGTCATTTATAATGGTTATGTAAATTCTGCATTTAAAATTGTAGTCAATGAAATAAACCCCAAAACCTACCTATCCTCTTGGCTCCCGGTGGAGCATAAGGTCATCACAAAACTTAAATCGTCGACCAACTCTCTTCTTGGCCATGATCTCTGCCTCTACCCAAGTCAGGTGATGGTCATTTACTTCATCCTCGACTGTCTTGCACTAGGTCGATTTTGTTTTTCCCCTTGGTCTTTTTCCTGGTGGTGTCAATCTTAGTGAGACTTTTGGACTTCTTGATTTTTCCATTCTAGGGACATGTTCTTTGTTTTAACCCATCGAAGATAACTTGACTTTGAGTTCAAAAGTTTGATATTCGATATAGTATTTGTAATGATATCCAACATTCAATTCCTAAAATTAATGAAATTAAGAAAAACAATTTTAATTTTCGCTGAAAATATTGTTAAAAATATTGTTGCAATACAACTAGAGATAGTCTTTAGCCAATAACATGTAATTAGTAAACTAGAAACTATATTTTGGGCGGCTATAATATGACCTGGTTTAGGACCATTTAGGACAAGCACTTAATTTGTTGATTGATTGTATATTGTTTAAAGTCCCTCTCGAGAATTTTTCACTCATATGGAGACGCCACCACTTGCCGGTGGAGAGCTGCAAATTTTGTCCTATACTGGGAACCTAGGGCCATTGAGCATGGAGGGATCTTTTTCGTGCCGGCACCTTCTGCGACACGGGGCCTCGTTTATAGATCTTATCCGAAGGACCGGTCTCCACGTCCCGCAGTGGGATTTGAACCAACCCCTTACTTCGCAACTCTAAAGCAGACGCTCTAACCACTGCGCCACGCGTGCGGCGACAGCACTTAATTGAACAAAAAAACGAGAGTGACACCTGCAGAAGGACACTACTTCCGTTGACATTCCTTGTCAACGACGAAGGTGACTCTATAGAGTACAGAAGGACATTACTTCCGTTGACATTCCTTGTCAACGACAAAGGTCACTCTATACAGTAATAGAGTTTTTTATTTATGCTAGGACAGTAAATATTTTATTTTTAAAAAGTCGAAGAACCTTTGGGAGGGGGTGGATGGGTGGGAGTCCCGTCCCAAAGCACCTGTGCTCGTATATTGCATACAGTATATTGCCGTCTATTTTCACCCTTCTTCCCTAAAGAATAATTGAATGGTCAATAAAAACTTCTTTTAACTTTCGAACAGCTTTTTCATTGTACATTATATATGGTGATATTAAGAAGTTTTTATGCCATTTTAATGCTAGGACAGTAACACGTGTACATGCGCCCATGAGAAAATGGTGCTTATGGCAATTTTTAAACATTTTGATTGTATTTGTAACACATGCAGTTTTTATTGTCGGTGTGACAAAATTGCACTTACAATAAAGGATAAAATTCTTACCAAAAGACAAGGGGAAAATATTCAAATTTCCACACTTCAAAACCTTTCTTTGGTAGGATATCTTTGATAGCAAGAATTTGAAAATGAATAGTCGCGTGTTTCCACTTTGTATTGTTTTAGTTTTCAAGGTTATTACATGTTAAAGTACCCCCATGTCCTCAAACGAAGTACACACGCACTAGTCTGGAATTTGGTGGGAAATTTTTGTTAACACTTTGTTCTATAAAATAATCATTAAAAATTTAGGAGATTTTTTTTCTCCCTTTTGAGGGAGCATTCATAACTGAGATAGAAATATATGAACGAAATTCTTGAACTTCGTAGCTTTGTTTTGAATGAAAATATTTGTAAAAGCTATAATAATTCATAAACACATGATTGCACTACACCAATATTGTATTTAATTGAAATAATTTAGATTTTGTATAATATATTTTTATTCCTTATTTTAAATCATTGATTATTCTAGTTTATTACCAAATTTTGATTTTTTTAAAATATGGTTTCAACTGGTTGTGAAAAATTGTAGAAATCCTTTCCTCAGTTTATAACATATGTCATAAATTTTCCGAGCTGGTGAAAATTTGAAATATGAGTGATTCACGTCTTCCTCTTTTTCAAGGTTGAGGCTCCGATTGTTTAATAAACAGGTGCTCTATGCTTAACTCGAATTTCAAACGTTGTGAATGCTCTAATATAGGCAGTCCCTCTTGTCCGTGTGTTCCCGTTTTGCACTTATTTGAAATATAAGTAGAGAAAAAAATCTGTTAAAACGTAAACGAGAATTTTGTCCAGGTATAAATTTTAAAGTTAAATCTGTATTTTAGTTTGTGAAAAGGAGAGATGTAAATCTATATGAAAAGAGAAATAATTATATAATAGGTAAATCTATATGAAAAGAATAATTACATGTATATGATATCTAATAAAAAATATATTATACAAAATCAAAATGGTTTCAATAAGATACACTATTGGTAAACATTCATTTGTTTCATAGCTTTTACAAGCTTATGAATTTCGTCAAATTGAAACACAACTGGAAATTAATAAATTTAAAATTACTTAAGAATGTAATATAAAGTTTTTCATTATGGATTCGCAGGTACATACATGTAGCATTTGCCCTGTCCGTCTGTCTCTCTAGCTGTCTGTCTGTTTGTCCGATAAAACGTTAATAACATTGTCCATGCATATCTTTTATTGGCTGAAGCCTTGGCTTTCATTTTTCACACGTGTATTTCGATACGCAAGAGCATGCTCTACGTACGAACAATTTCTAATGCAAGGTAAATCATTGACAAACAAGTTGATGAAACAAGAATTTCAACATCTCGTTTCAAGTCATCATTTCGTAAGTTCTATGGTCGATACAATGACCTTGTCAGCAAATACAATTTATCATTGAGCCAAATGCTGACTGACGTTTTTCATACTAATTGTTAGGCCATTATTTATACACTGAATTGACGATGGATTTTTCAGTTATTTCCGATCAGGACAAGGAGCACATGGCGGGTGTGACCGGTCAGCAGGGGATGCTCACTCCTCCATGGAATGCACCTGATCCCACCTCTGACGTTTTGGAGGTCCGTGTATGCTCTGCTCCTATTTTGTATTGTTTTTGGACTTTTGTTCTTAAATACTGTTCGTTATCTCCATATGTTTCTTTTTGTGTCAAGACCTTTAATCTTATGGGTACCAACATATATGAACTCTTGACCTTGGAGTTTGACCATTTTTTATTGCAAAAAAAAAATCCAAACTTCCACGTTAGCGATAACTTTTTGAAAAGTTGATGTTAGAGTTTTTATTACATATAATTGTAGCATAAATATTTGTTACCTTTTCACCTTGATTTTACAGTTTGTCCTAATTTTAAAAACTTTAATCTTCGTCATAACTTTTGATCAAAAAGCACCAGGACTTTAACATTTCACGAGTGCATTCCTTGTGAAAAGTTCTTCGTTTGAATTCTAAAAATTGACTTTTTGGCTTTGACATTGGAGTTTGGCCTACTTTTGAAAAACTTAAACCTTTGCAATATCTTTTGAGGAGTTGCTGCTAGGACTTTAATTTTAAAAGAGTGTTTCTTGCGACAGTCTATACCTGGTTATACCATTACGCGGAATTTTCTACCGTGACATGGCACAGTTTGATCCGCTTAAAAAAAAGTAACTCATGTAACCTTTCCTTTCCTTTGGAACAAATTTGATCTGTTGACCTTGATCTTGGAGTTTGACTTGCATTTGAGAGACTTCACAAATCTTCACAAAAAGCTGCTATATATTAATCAGTGTTCCACAAAAACATCTTGTTGAAAAAGTTTGAAAAAGAGATTCTGACAAAACTGAATAAAAAACAACAAAATTTGAAAAAAAAAAAATGAAAATTTTGTATAGCTTTGAGTGTCTAAAATAAATTTTGTGAACTATGTTTGAAGGTTCTTTTAATTGGCATGTTCGACAAAAAGGCTTTTTCTTTAAATTATTCTCTGGTAAAAGATAGCGGATTGTCTTAAGTTTTTTTCCAACTACGGAAGGAATTAAAACTCGATCTTCTGCTCAAGTTGAATTTTATAATATGAAAAAAACTAATGTTTGATATTCTTTTACATGCAATTGAGGAATTGTGAACAGAAGAGCATTTATAGCTTAGGTCATTATAATATCTAAATTATCTTGTTTCTTGACTCGCAAACGACCCATCAGCACTTTTTAACTTGCCTTTGAAAGAAATATGACAAAGGAGCTTATGAAAACGCATTTAACATGCGTTCTTTGGTGCATGATGTTAAAATCGAATATTTCAATTTTCTCCTCAATACATTGCATAAAGAAAAAAACTTCACAGAATTTTAGGTTGTTAAATCAAGCAGAGTGTTCTCATGCAGGCATTGGGTGCATAATTAAGACGAAATGATTAATAATTTAAGATAAATGTAGCTACACGTATTTATCAAGCTTCGTCGACCATACCAAAACTTGACTGTTGGGGATGAATTTGTTAAATGTGCCAAGAGTTTCACAATGAGGCTTGTGAAAGATAAATTCCCACGTGTAAATATCATGTTATTATCTTTTTCAAACATTTGATCTACAAAAAAAAAACTTTACAGGTCTAGCATGTTCTTAATGTGTACATAATGGGGTATTTTTTTGTGGAGCGATTATTTTGGGGCTTTGACGATTTTTTCCCATTGTACACATGATGAATAAGTGTAATAAATATAATTTGTGAAAAAAAATTTCAAATAAGCTCCGGGGCTGATTATCGGGGGGGGGGGGGGTCC
>PRKT01000025.1:980467-998774 GCA_003671525.1 Saccostrea glomerata
GGGGGGGGGGGGGGGGGTCCTGTCCACAAGAACCTTTGGAATTAGTTTAGTAGGGAAAAAAAGAATGACCCAACCTTGCACACGTTATAAAAATGTTCTTTGACTTTTGTCTTATTGTCAGTTAGGATGAGGGCACTATTATGCAATTTTTTTGACAACCACAGAAAAAAGGTCACCCGATGGGTGTCTTTTACCTATTCCCACTTTTTAAAAATCTCAATTCCATTGTTTATTCAGTATTTATATAATTAATTTTTTGTTTACACAAAAATTCTACCTATTCCCACATAAAATCTTACCTTTTTCTACTTAATTTTCAAAAAGTGGGAATAGGTAGAATGAACCACCCGATGTTATTATAAAGAAATTACAGACAAAAAATAATATATCGGCAAAATTATTAAGGAGACCACCCCCTTCCCCTTCCGAGGCTTCGTTCCTGGATTCCTTTATTAAATTCTATGGAAAGAACCTTGCACGGAATAATTTCATAGTGAAGTTGAGGATTAGGAAAGAGTAAATGGGAGTGCCCCGTGGTCTTTCTTACTTTTAATTTGGGAAATACCCGTAGTAAGTGCGTGTTGTACTGTTGAAAAATATACATAAAGACAATATAACTAAAAGAAAAGACGCAGTCACCCGTATCTTCTCTTTAAATCTTTTTTTTTTCTTCCTGTTTCGAGTTTTGCTTAACTGCAAACTGCAAAGGTTTAAATTATCAATGTAACCCAATACATAACAACTGTAGGCATTCTTCAAACATTGCAGGTTTGCAGGACTATCAATAGCATATACCCGAATAAAAAGAGCCCATCAGAGCGAATCGTCGCGAGAGATAGTTCGCAGGCCAAATTTTGCAGGTCGTGTTTGGATGTTTACCATAATGGACTTATAGAATATCTGCATACTCTATGTAGACTTCTTTAAATAATTAGGATGGCTTTGTAAATATCTTTTCTGTGTTGGAGTATTTGAAAAAGAATTTCTGATTTTTAAAAATTAAAGAGCACAATTCCTTTATCATTGTGATTCACCGTTGTTTCGATTTCGAAGGTGCGTATTTTGACGTCATCGTGTTTTTCGAGTTTCGAAAATAAGGTTGAAGTTATCCCTGGGGGTCGGGATAATGGAGGATAGTGACTTGTCACAGCTTGACGATCTCACGGAGGATTCTATTTTACAGGCTGTTAAAAGAAGATATGGACAGGATAAAATTTACGTAAGTAATACCACAAAGAAAGTTATTCTAGTATTTTCATTTTAGAGTGGTTCTATCTCTTTCTCTCTCTCTCTCTCTTGATATTTTTTGAGTCGATATGAACTGCATTGCTTTGAATAAGTTAAAAGAAATTTATAAATCAATCAATGCTTGTATATATAAAGTATAGACATTTTTGGTAAAATTATTTCAAGTTCTAATAAATATCTTGAATTCTAGACTTAGTACGAAAAAAAAAAAAGAAACAATATATGATTTTTTAAAAAGAACTTAATATATAATATCAAAAGGAAATATCTTTAACATGACATTTCAATAATTTACGGAAATACCATATTTGTTTGACCTGTTGCTTAAAAAAAATCCGTTCAGGGTATAAATAAGTATACGCAAACTAATTAAGACTTGTACCATTTGATATAACTGCAATTACAAGATCTAACTCAATCAATTACAGCATATGCATTTTGTTTTTGATAAGCAAATAAAAATCGCCACATGTGATTGTACAATTCTTATTTGGCAACATTAATGTTTTAAATAGATACTACTGCACTACGTGACAAAGTCAATTTCAATTTCATGCATCAAGTGCATGATAATGTAAAATGATACAGTGGCAAAAAGGTTGAAATGCATGCATTTGTAATAAAACGTAGCATTAATAAAAATATTAATATATTCAGGTCTTCTAATATCGAACAAAGAGAAATGTGAGATTTAAACAATCCCAAGATTTCGAGGTTCTTCCCAGTTACTTAGAGTTCAGTAACCAGAATTAATGGTTAAACCAGGAAGTGAATTTCCTTTATTGTTAGAAATTGCAAAATTTTAATTCCGATTATATTTTTTTTAATTTAGATCTACCCAGTCAGAAACAATTGATTATATCTGGGAAAAAAGAAAACCAATTAAAAAGGTTACGAAAATAAAACGTAGTTTGCGTGCGCGTGTACTTGATATTTAAATACACATGTGTAGCTTTTAAAAGCACATGAAAGGATCGAGGTGTAAGGTATCTGTTTTCAAAGGCTAAGAGAATAAACTCATTTTGTAAAAAAAAAAATCGTTAGTGAATTGTAGAAATCCTGAATAGGAATTTAAGTTTTTTTTTTAAAGATCTTGACTGTGATAAAATTATATACTGAATACACATATCGGTCTAAAAATATTTCTTTGATTTCCTAATAGTACTAAAAAAGTATTGTCCAAAAAAGAAGTTCAAAATAAAATGGTATTCTTTTCTCACGTTTCAGAAAATAATGACCTGAATTTTTTACGCAATTTATTAATACAGATGTATAGAACACCCCAATTCCAGCTAGAATTATTTAAGACCTGGTGGAACTAGGAAGTAATATATATATTAGATATATGTATATTGGCCCATATCCAATTAATTTCAGAATATTATAGCATTCGATCAATAGACTACATGCCTTGACATTCTTAAAGTTAAACGGTTAATTGACTTTGCCGTGTATGCCACGACTTGTATAAATAATGAACACATATTGAATCTATTGTTCAGTATAAGTTTTTCTTCTATGTACAGCACGTATATTTTTTTTTGTATGAGACATAAGTACATGGAATGATTGAGGTCGTAAATTAAGTAAATCGTGATTTCATGCACAAAGAGAGTACAAAGGAAAGGACGCTGGGGGTGGGGGGGGGGGGGGGGGGGGGGTAAATGAGAAAAAAGATGGGAGATATACGTGGAGATCAGAAGAAAGACTAAACATCCCATACTAGGGGTAGCCAGAGGAAAAAAAACTTACCTGAAAAAAAAAATTGTAATCAAAAAAGGGGGACGAGCTCGGCCGGGGGGTTGGCTGGTAGGCGAACCTCTTTCAGTACCAAATATATATTACTACATTATCTTTTTATGGTGCAAAAAAGTGGAGGGACAACGAGCCTTTAAATATGCATTTTTCAATAGTTACATATGTAAAATCTGTGTGGAAAATGAAGGGGGGCATGTCCCCTCCCCTCGATGCTACTTGACTGCAAGCACTTTGCACCAAAAGTCTGTATAATGGTATATAAATTCATAGGTCCTACGGTCAAATTAGACTTTCTCCCACTTTTAAAAGTTTTAGGGAAAGGACAATAACTATTTAATAGCTAAGCCAATTAATTTTTATCCCTCCATCTTTCCAGTTGATCTGATAAATGTCAAATCGTGTGCGTCGGGACCCGGGGATGGTGGGTGGTAGGGGACTTAGCCCTCCCACTTTTTTTTGCAAAGATAAACACGACATAGGCGCATAATTGAGCATTGTGACGTAGGTTAAGCCCCCCCCCCCACTTTCAACAGTGTACAATAGGCATATTGCAGTGTAAGCAAAGAAGGGTATAAATATGCATGCAGTTAGTTGGTACGTACATGTAGCGTTTGAACAAAAAAAGTACTGAAACTAGAGCCGAGCTCGTTGCAAAGCAACGAGTAGGTCTTCCATGGGAGCTACGGACAGAGAGAAATGACCTTGAGTCAAGGTCATGCCACGTTCTAATATACACTCTCCAGAGAAAAGCAAAAGATCATTATCATGAAATTGGAAAGTAAAAACTTATGCTGCAACTTATAGCTCATCAGAAGTCAAATCAACTTACTGCTTCTGTCATCCCTATTTGCCTCAGTGTTTCCATGTTTTCTTTATACTGTTTGGCATAATGTTGTGTCAATCGTATATTGTCAATACTACCCAAAAGTATGCTAAAAATATAGAGAATACAACAACAAACTTTTTTCTCTGCATCTGTATAAAGTTTCATTAATATAACATATGCTAAAATTAACACTTTATTTGCAGTCTTATTCTTACTTGTATGATTCAGGCTTCTGAAGAAACAGAGCTTGCTTTTCCTCCTGTGGCATCCCAGCAAGCATTCCATAGAAAATATGGAAGTTTCCCTCTCCACAATCCTGGCTTCTTCCCACCACTCTGCATTTCTCTAGCATGTAGTCCTTGATCATGGCTAGATATATCAAATTAAAATTTTGATTAACATTTAACAAGGGATATTTGGGATAGGAGAATCAAATTAATCTTAATTGTACATCCCAAACACTACATGTACATGTATGCTCTAAGCATGTTTTACTGTATGTATCATACTTCTTTATGCTAGTGGCCTGCATCATTTCTGTTTCCTTTAGTTGCAAAATTCCACTAAAGTACCAACTAGTGCTTGTTCTTACCCCCAATCACTTGTCCATCACCTCTGAAACTCAACTCCAGAAATTTGGCAAATCTACTGGAATTGTCATTCATGATTGTCTTGGCATTCCCAAAGCTTTCTAACAAGGGGTTCACCTAGTATACAAAAGTTGATATGCATATCAATCAGTGGTACATTTGAAAAAATAATAGTTGAAATTTAAGAAGTTCTGAAATGCTGAACCTTCTTTTATTTAAAAGAAATGCATCCACCATTAAACTTTAGAGCTATACAGTCCTTAAAAAAATGTTTTATTTGGGATTTTCTGGTCCTGAGGAAGAAGGGAGGAAACATTTTTTTCAAAATTCAAATTAAATATGTTGAAATAAAAAATTTCAAGACACAGTGAAGATATTTTTTTCTGACTTTTTGTCACAAGCATCTCTTAAGTTAATTGTCAATCAAAAACCTTTTTATTGCTTAGATTTGACACTAATAATGTGTTTTTGTGACCAGTGCATTAAAACATGTATTATAGCAGGTTATGGACTTGTTTAATTAAAAAGAAAACATTTTTGGTTCTAAAAATGTCAGAGCTATGTAACATATTTATCAATGAAGCAAAATGCAATTTTAAACGAATAATAATACATGTACTGTTTACTGGGAAATCTTCCCCCTTTTTTTCGCCCTATCGTCGGAAGGGCATTACACCAGGTCACGTGATTCTCATGTCAGTGTTAGCATGATGACGCAAACTCTAAAGATAGAATTTTAAATTCATTGAAAATCTTTCTCAGTAAAGATTAATCACTGCCGAATGTAATTATAATGTGTTTTCAGGTCACTGAAAAGCAGACTGAAGTCCACAATCATCTGCGGGACAATGACTGGCGTTCTAAATAATGTAATAAATGTAGAAATCTTAATGTGATAAAATTTATGGAAAAAAATTCTGGTAATACTGTTGTAATTTATCTTCTATTGAAGGAGTACAAACAGCAGGAGCAAAAATACTTGTACTTAATTAAATTAAGCTTTTTTTTTTACAAGTTTTATAAATCTGAGTATCCTATTAGAACCGAATATGCTTCTCCACCTTAATTTATATGGCTAATTGAGTTGTGTTGAAGATGTACAGTGTGTCCTTTGATTGTTCAGAAAAAGAAAAATCTGTGATGAACTGTAGCAAAAACGTGTATTGAATACCAGTCAGGGACAACGGTGTACTTAAAATACCAGGCACCGCACACATACGGAATTGGATTGATTGACTTTATGTTGTTTAACGTCCCTCTCGATAATTTTTCACTCATATGGAGACGCCACCACTTGCTAGTGGAGAGCTACAAGTTTTGTCTTATGCTCAGCACTTAGGGCCAACGAGCAGTGAGGTATCTTTATCGTGCCAGGACCTACTGCGACACGGGACTTTGGTTTATACGGTCTCATCCAAAGAACCGGTCTCCATGTCCCACAATTGGATTCAAACCCGCGAGGTAAGGATCGACTCCTTACTTCTCGACTCTAGATTGAAATGGATTTGGATTTAATATGCCTGGTATATCTTTTGAATGCATCACTTTGCAAATCAAGCCTACAAAATTGATTTTGATACTTACGTACAAGAAAGAAATTTAATAATTTTCCCCAATATTTTTTATTTAATTCTTCGCCATTGTCAGTTATTTTTTACTCAAAATCATGAAAACTATATTTAGGGAATGAATAAAAAAAACTTGTAGACTTAGTAATGATGACTTTGATTTACAAATCAACCATAGCTAATAGTATGACCAGACACGCGCATAATATTCCGTTCGACAAACATGTACAGTTTTTTATTTAAAATTTGGCCTTATAATTTCACCATCATGCCTTTCGTTACAACATCATGGGATGACCAAAAACAAAGAAGATATTTTTCGTCACATTCTAGAGATCTCCACATTCTTTGTTTATAAAGATTGGGGTTACATATTAAAGTACTTAGATAATTTGATTATTAAAATTCTACCGTTTTGCATTTTTTAAAATCGGCAAAACTTTTTCCAAGCATGAAAACGCTCATGACTATTGCAACAATATCAAAATAAAACAAGAGGCCCAGGGGCTACCACCGGACTCAAAATGGTCCTGCTGTTCTTCAGTAGCAGTTTTTTTTCTCCATTATACCTATTCATATGTAAAATATTTACCCCATCTTAAATCCAATTGATTTGATAAAATTAAAGGTGAAAACAAATTCCCGGGGGGAAACGACTTCAACAACTCGAATCAACACTTTTTAAGGATTTTTCTAAATAAATATGGTATGTAGTGATAAAAAAACCCTTGAATGGACTGATATCCTCCATCAAAGATATGAATGAAGCAAATAAGTATATATTACCTGTAAGAACAATAATCAAGTAACTTTTGACGAAGCCCAGGAGCCCTGGACGAATCTGTTTATGTAAATTTTCCCTCTCTCTCTTTTATCTTTTTTTTCTTATCTCTTTCTCTATTTTTTCCCCTCTTTATCTTCAAAAAATTAGAAAAATATGTATTGTTAATACATGTGTTTGAATTTGTGAATTAAAAAAGATTAATTAAAAAATAAAAATAAAACAAGACGCCCAAGATCCACATTGTTCACCTGAACACCATTATTGCAACGGTTCAAGTTTTTTAAAAGTAGGTATATCTCCAAGGTCAAGGTCAAATGTGTTGGTATCCAATAAAAGGTCTTGTAACAAGGATTACAGATGTGAAGTATGAAATCCCTCGCCTAACTGTTCAAAAGTTATGGCTAAGGTTAAAGTTTTTTTAAAAGGTCAATCTCAAAGGTAAAAAATTCGAAGTTTTGGTATCCCCTGGAAGGTCTTGTAACAAAAATACATATGTGAAGTTTGAAAGTCCTAGCATCAATAGCTCAAAATTAATGGCCACAGTAAAAGTTTGGAATCTTGTTGTTAAAGTTGGTCAAACTCCAAGGTCATGAGATCAAATTTGGTGGTATTCAAAGAAAGGTCTTTTCACAAGGAATAAACCTCTAAAATATGAAAGCCATAGTCCCACCCATTTAGAAATGAAGGACAAGGTTAAAGTTTTTGCGGAAAAACAGACAGACAGACAGCTAGACGGACGGCCAGGGCAAAATCTATATACCCCCGAAACTTCGTTTATGGGGGCATAAAAAGTAAAAATATTTTTAGCATTGAATGGCTTAATTGCACATGTAGACCCGACCGACCCCTAAAATGACTTTTCCTATATACTTCTATGTAAAACTTTGATCGTCCAATGTCATACACCCCTTGCCTGAGGATTATGATTTGAACAAACTTGAATCTACACCATCTGAGAATACTTCCATATAAATATGATCAATTATGGCTTTATTGTTCTGTAGAAGATTGAGATTTTTAAGATCTTTTCCTATATACTCTTATGTAAAACTTTCATCGTCCATTGTGACTGCCACCATACCTACGGGAGTCATAATTTGAACAAACTTGAATCCAAACCACCATTCATGTCCAGTTCCCTTAATCAATTCGATATTGTCGACATCGCAATGTAAACAATGTTGATACGATATCGTGTTTACATCGTCTACATTGTTATTGTTTCTACATGACTACATTGTCGACGTCGACATCGCTTAAGTTCTTTCTTGCTTACCCCTCAACCAGCACGAAATAAGATTTTCTGGTTTAGAAAATGTTCTCAATTGTTCTTTTTATTTTTTGCTTGTCCAGTTTTTTTTTCCAGTTTTTTTTGTCTCCCCCACTTTCAATTTGCTTCCGTAATCTGACGTCTACCAAAATTTCAGTCTCTACCCATCTCGCTTCTCAAGATTAATATTGATGCCAATGGAATGACCATGTAATCATTTTCCCCTTACACCACTGTACACGCTATATGTTTAATATGCATTTGAAAAGGTTTTTTTCTGTACGATGTATATCAATAGGAGTTCTCTTTTTTTTTTTATTTTAGACCAATGTTGGTGATATTTTGATAGCCGTCAACCCTTACAAGGATCTACCGCTGTACGACAAAAAGGTAATGAGTTACTTCCCATTTATCAGATCTTTAGTGTTGGAGGTAAGAAATCGTCGTAACTTTTTCTTCTGCTCGAGCGTGTTGAGTCGAAAAAGAAATAAAGTTAATTTTGGGTCAGTGTAAGTATGCAGTTAACTTTTTGAAAGAAAACAAGGCGCAGTTTTAATTAAAAGGAAACACAGAAGGTTGTGTGTACATATATATCTATTGAGATAATACGCTAAGGGCCACCATCATGGTTTCCATGTGCCTGATAGTGATAAACCATGATGAAGTTCATGTCAGATCGAGTAATCTCAACGAGATCTCGCAGAGATCAGTGCATTCCTGGCTTATTGTTTTATCATCCACTAGTATTCACCTGGCAACCCCGTTAATCTATTTTTTTTAATTCAATAAAACGTACAGAATTTCCGTCAGCGACTAAAAAAAGGTCTTGAGATCTTGCATCATTTTCAACTATTTTATTATCACTGATCATTACACCTTTACTTTGAAATGACAGTTAAAATGTTCTTTTCAATTACAAAATCTGGAGATTAATCGATGGATTATGTTTTTGTAGCCTTAGCCTAAAGGGTTAATATTTAGAATTAGAAAGAGCTGGAAAATATCTTCCGAAACTTGTTCAACAAATGTATATGTCGAACCATGCAACATGTCACATGTAGAAATGAAAATTATGATGTATCATGCTAATAGCCATTCTTAAAAAAGTGTAGAAAAGTGGCATTTTGCTAGATGATATATTATTTATATGTCTTTTCGTATCCTCAAATCAATCATTGATACAAGTGCAATGTACATAATATTTCATTTAAACCGTTCATTGATGGGTACTGGTAATTTACCAATGGATAACATTACTATTTCATAGATGGTTTGGACCGCAGTAGACATTAACTTGTACCTACATCATATCAAACTATATTTAAGATGTCTTGAAGTAGGGAAAATTGGATTTCTGTTGCAGATTTTAATCTCTGAAAAGAGCAGTTGAATTCAGATCCTAGACTAAATCTGTCCTATGTTTGTGACAACACTGAAAAGCTGTTGGTTTAAAATTTTGATAGTAAATTTATTATGTACATGTAAATTAATTTATTTTTTTAATAATTGGTAACTAATTAAGTTTAAGGAGAGAAACATTTCTTTTCTAAAAAAAATTTTGTTAATTTTTTTTTACCAAACTCTTTTTCATTAACAAAACTTGACAAAATTTTATGTAGATTTATATGTCATTGTTTAATACCAAAAAGTTTGTTTGAGTAAATTCAGTTAAGATAATTTTTATATTCTAGAATCATGAAGAATATGGTTGGAGAGACTTCAAGGCAAATTTGCCTCCACATGTCTTTCAAGTGGCAGCAAGGGCATATAGCAGAATGCGTCAAAACCAGACAAACCAGATTATTCTGGTCTGTGGTGAATCTGGTTCAGGAAAAACTGAGAGTACAAAGTATATGGTGCAGCACTTCATGCACATGTGTCCAGAGGAGTCAGGCGACCTGCATGACAGAATTATCAAGGTACATTTTAGGAATTTTACAAGATGTCAACAGCTGTGCCAAATTAAATTAATTGAGTTATTGTATACATGGTATACAGGATTATTTTCGCCCCGCTTTATTTTCACCCCTTCACACTTGCAAACAAATTTTCCCTCTCTTAAATCCTCCCAGTCATAGCTCTGTATTAGAAATTACACTGTATTCTTGTAAGGCCTCATTTTAAACATGCCCTTCCGACGATAGGGCGAAAAAAAGGGGGAAGATTTCCCAGTAAACAGTACATGTATTATTATTCGTTTAAAATTGCATTTTGCTTCATTGATAAATATGTTACATAGCTCTGACATTTTTAGAACCAATGATGCTACGTGCCTGGTAATCTGACGTCTACCAAAATTTCAGTCTCTTCCCATCTCGCTGAGATTAATATTGATGCCAATGGAATGACCATGTAATCATTTTCCCCTTACACCACTGTACACGCTATATATGTTTAATATGCATTTGAAAAGGTTTTTTCCTGTACGATGTATATCAATAGGAGTTCTCTTTTTTTTTTTTAATTTTAGACCAATGTTGGTGATATCTTGATAGCCGTCAACCCTTACAAGGATCTACCGTTGTACGACAAAAAGGTAATGAGTTACTTCCCATTTATCAGATCTTTAGTGTTGGAGGTGAGAAATCGTCATAACTTTTTCTTCTGCTTGAGCGTGTTGAGTCGAAAAAGAAATAAAGTTAATTTTTGGTCAGTGTAAGTATGCAGTTAACTTTTTGAAAGAAAACAAGGCGCAGTTTAATTAAAAGGAAACACAGAAGGTTGTGTGTACATATATATCTTATTGAGATAATACGCTAAGGGCCACCATCATGGTTTCCATGTCAGCATGTGCCTGATAGTGATAAACATGATGAAGTTCATGTCAGATCGAGTAATCTCAATGAGATCTCACAGAGATCAGTGCATTCCTGGCTTATTGTTTTATCGTCCACTAGTATTCACCTGGCCACCCCTTTAGTCTATTTTTTTTTATTCAATAAAACGTACAGAATTTCCGTCAGCGACTAAAAAAAGGTCTTTAGATCTTGCATCATTTTCAACTATTTTATTATCACTGATCATTACACCTTTACTTTGAAATGACAGTTAAAATTTTCTTTTCAATTACAAAATCTGGAGATTAATCGATGGATTATGTTTTTGTAGCCTAAAGGGTTAATATTTAGAATCAGAAAGAGCTGGAAAATATCTTCCGAAACTTTTTCAACAAATGTATATGTTGAACCATGCAACATGTCACTAGAAATGAAAATTATGATGTATCATGCTGATAGCCATTCTTAAAAAAGTGTAGAAAAGTGGCATTTTGCTAGATGATATATTATTTATATGTCTTTTCGTATCCTCAAATCAATCATTGATACAATCAAGTGCACTGTAATCTTTTATTTAAACCGTTCCTTGATGGGTACTGGTAATTTACCAATGGATAACATTACTATTTCATAGATGGTTTGGACCGCAGTAGACATTAACTTGTACCTACATCATATCAAACTATATTTAAGATGTCTTGAAGTAGGGAAAATTGGATTCTGTTGCAGATTTTAATCTCCGAAAAGAGCAGTTGAATTCAGATCCGAGACTTAATCTGTCCTATGTTTGAGACAACACTGAAAAGCTGTTGGTTTAAAATTTTGATAGTAAATTTATTATGTACATGTAAATTAATTTAATTTTTTGATAATTGGTAACTAATTAAGCTTAAGGAGAGAAACATTTCTTTTCTAAAAAAATTTTGTTAATTTTTTTTTTACCAAACTCTTTTTCATTAACAAAACTTGACAAAATTTTATGTAGATTTATATGTTATTGTTTAATACCAAAAAGTTTGTTTGAGTAAATTCAGTAAAGATAATTTTTATATTCTAGAATCATGAAGAATATGGTTGGAGAGACTTCAAGGCAAATTTGCCTCCACATGTCTTTCAAGTGGCAGCAAGGGCATATAGCAGGATGCGTCAAAACCAGACAAACCAGATTATTCTGGTCTGTGGTGAATCTGGTTCAGGAAAAACCGAGAGTACAAAGTATATGGTGCAGCACTTCATGCACATGTGTCCAGAGGAGTCAGGCGACCTGCATGACAGAATTATCAAGGTACATTTTAGGAATTTTACAAGATGTCAACAGCTGTGCCAAATTAAATTAATTGAGTTATTGTATACATGGTATACAGAGTTATTTTCGCCCCGCTTTATTTTCGCCCCTTCACACTTGCAAACAAATTTTTCCTCTCTTAAATCCTCCCAGTCATAGCTCTGTATTAGAAATTACACTGTATTCTTGTAAGGCCACATTATAAACATGCCCTTCCGACGATGGGGCGAAAAAAAGGGGGAAGATTTCCCAGTAAACAGTACATGTATTATTATTCGTTTAAAATTGCATTTTGCTTCATTGATATGTTACATAGCTCTGACATTTTTAGAACCAAAAATGTTTTCTTTTTAATTAAACAAGTCCATAACCTGCTATAATACATGTTTTAATGCACTGGTCACAAAAACACATTATTAGTGTCAAATCTAAGCAATAAAAAGGTTTTTGATTGACAATTAACTTAAGAGATGCTTGTGACAAAAAGTCAGAAAAAAATATCTTCACTGTGTCTTGAAATTTTTTATTTCAACATATTTAATTTGAATTTTGAAAAAAATGTTTCCTCCCTTCTTCCTCAGGACCAGAAAATCCCAAATAAAACATTTTTTTAAGGACTGTATAGCTCTAAAGTTTAATGGTGGATGCATTTCTTTTAAATAAAAGAAGGTTCAGCATTTCAGAACTTCTTAAATTTCAACTATTATTTTTTCAAATGTACCACTGATTGATATGCATATCAACTTTTGTATACTAGGTGAACCCCTTGTTAGAAAGCTTTGGGAATGCCAAGACAATCATGAATGACAATTCCAGTAGATTTGCCAAATTTCTGGAGTTGAGTTTCAGAGGTGATGGACAAGTGATTGGGGGTAAGAACAAGCACTAGTTGGTACTTTAGTGGAATTTTGCAACTAAAGGAAACAGAAATGATGCAGGCCACTAGCATAAAGAAGTATGATACATACAGTAAAACATGCTTAGAGCATACATGTACATGTAGTGTTTGGGATGTACAATTAAGATTAATTTGATTCTCCTATCCCAAATATCCCTTGTTAAATGTTAATCAAAATTTTAATTTGATATATCTAGCCATGATCAAGGACTACATGCTAGAGAAATGCAGAGTGGTGGGAAGAAGCCAGGATTGTGGAGAGGGAAACTTCCATATTTTCTATGGAATGCTTGCTGGGATGCCACAGGAGGAAAAGCAAGCTCTGTTTCTTCAGAAGCCTGAATCATACAAGTAAGAATAAGACTGCAAATAAAGTGTTAATTTTAGCATATGTTATATTAATGAAACTTTATACAGATGCAGAGAAAAAAGTTTGTTGTTGTATTCTCTATATTTTTAGCATACTTTTGGGTAGTATTGACAATATACGATTGACACAACATTATGCCAAACAGTATAAAGAAAACATGGAAACACTGAGGCAAATAGGGATGACAGAAGCAGTAAGTTGATTTGACTTCTGATGAGCTATAAGTTGCAGCATAAGTTTTTACTTTCCAATTTCATGATAATGATCTTTTGCTTTTCTCTGGAGAGTGTATGTGTGTGTTGGGGGGGGGGTAGTCTTGTTAACATTTTCTCTTTTTTACATATGGGATTGATTTTTCACATTTTTGAAATTCATTGTATTGTAACAGGACAGAAAGGTCATGACCTGTATGCTGGCAGCCATCTTACACCTAAGTCAAGTAGAATTTCAAGAGACAGACAAAACTTCTGGGGAACTGAAAATTGTAGATACAGAGCTGGTTGAGCATGGTAAGACAGTGTATTGGATGGAAGCTACACTTGTATTCTGATGATTTTAACCCAAAAAACTTCACATTATTGGCTGTTAGGGCAGGCTATTTGATAATTCTTAGAGATATTGTATCTGTGATTTCAAATATTCTTGAAAATTTAATTAAACAAATGATCGCTTCCTATGTTTACAAAGAAATTTTGGAATTACATTTTGTGCAATAAAAATTTCAGTTTTTAAAGGCATCAGAATAGAATTTGTAAATGTTACATTATAGTTTGCAGTAGTTGATTCTTGGCTCTATCTTATAATACAATTTATCTGCAAAGCAATATAGGATTATATACCGGTAGTAAGATTTAGAAGAATAAATAAATATGCATGCGCATCTTTGTATCAAGCACACCAGATAGAATTATATAGGTCTATAAGACCTTTAGAAGACTGTTTCTTTCATTAATATGATTTTCTTACAGCTGCTGAGCTGTTAGATGTAGACTGTGAAGCACTGGGACATGCTCTTATTTCTTCCACTACAATAATGGCAGGTAAGGTTATTATGAACTTTTTAGGGAGTGTCATATTGAATAGTCATATATGTTGAATTATTATATACATATATATAGGATCTCACATGATTTGTAGTTGGATATGATTTTTATCCAACGAGTTGTGTGGATTTTATCCCCGAGCCTTGGCGAGGGGATAAAAACACACAACGAGTTGGATAAAAATCATATCCAACTACAAATCATGTGAGATTCTTTTTATCCCATGTTTTTTACACCACGAACAATGTTTGACACTGTTTTTATATAGGACTCCATTTCATTTTACTTCATCACTATAACGCAAAATCCATTGTGACGTCACAACTGTGTGATATGAAAATGATATCACATGAGCTATATCAACGGGATAAAGGGTTAAACATGGGATAAATATAGTTATTAAAATGAAAAGATTGAAATAAGCATATACATGTTAATGCTCTATGTCATTACATGTTCTTTTTCAAGCATAGTCAATTTGGGGAAGGGGAGGGGGAAGAGGGGGGTAGCGAAAATGCAAGTTATGGACTTTTGTGAATCCACTAAAGGCCATAACTTTTGTGTTGGGATCAAATTGTTGTTTTTTTAGGAGGTGGGGGATGGGGTTTGTAGAGGTTTACAAAGTCATGTCTTCCATGAAATGTTGCTCTTCAAACATGTACAACAATTCGATACGTCTTCATCCGCAAAATGAAGTCTCCACACATCAGTATTTATTTTCTAAAGCACAAAAAACTTTTCTAATGAAATTTAATTTGTAATCATAAATAATGAGTGCTATGAAAAATTTAATATCATTTTAAAATTATGTTTTGGTAATTATCAAGACTTGAAATCCAAACTCTTAAGACAATTATGGAGTAGGCATAGTGCAGATTATATTCCTTAGGGATGTCAAATCGGTCAATATTTGATAATGGGTTGATTACTCTGACTTTTTTCCAATCGAGTATCCGGGTGCTCAGTAAAATTGTAAATACTTGTACATTTAGAAGTTTATTAATTTTCTTAAACTCATTTAAGCTGTGTTAAACTCCAATGTTGTTTTTATTACTTTTTTAGAGCATGTTTAAAAACATCAAATCCAACGAAAAGGATCTTTTGTACTTATTTTATTTATTTTAAAAAAAATAATACATACACACGAAAGACATCGATTTACAAATTACAAATGATTTACATTTTTTGTTTGGAAAGACATTTAATCAATCTGCTACGTATCTTTGTAATGATCACACTAACAAAACAGAAGGAACAGACATTGTTGGGATCGCTTGTTGTGTATTATTATTGTATCCCCTGTATACACTAAATTTATTCTGCATAGCTGACTTGAAACATTTTTTTCAATCTTCAGTAAAATTATTACATATTTTACCAAAATATTTCTTTACATTTTTAAGGCTGTAGTGGCATACCTATGCATGTCAGATTTCGGTACCGTTAACTAAATAATTAAAAAATGATTTTAAAATAACATACTTAAGCCATCCTCAATGAAAACAAATGATTGAATCCATTCAAAAATTAAGGACCGCAAAAGATGAGAAAAGCAGGTAATTGGTCACTAATTACTGTACATATTATACAGCCACAGGCAATAACGGGTGTTTTACTAGTGTAGACGACAGCACTCTAATTATGGTATGCACATTTAAGTTAATTTTTGATAAGTTTTTTTAATAATTGTATGTACTTTGGAATAAGAAAAAATATAATCTGAGTAACCAAGTACCAGTTTTAGTATTTGATACTTGTATGTTCGATCCTGGTTAACCGGCATTGCTCTGAAAAATGCAGGAACAGTGGGAATTGAGGTGAGCATTGTGGCCCATGGGCCTCGGGGTCATGTATTGTAATAAATATCTTACATTAATAATATAATACAGTTTTTCAGCCTGAAGCACATTAAATCTAGTGCATAATTATTTGTTTCAATTTGAATTCATTCAGGTCATGGTAATTCAGGTACAATCATGCAAGAATTAAGCTTTCATGATTAGTAGTTTCACTTTATGCTTAATTTGTTTTTCAAGGCATGGCACTGAATTTTTTGGGCTTTGAATATTTATAATTGCTCGCAAGTTTACTTGTGATAAACTATCTAATTAAAATTTTACCATAGTTTTTTTAGCTCACCTGAGCCGAAGGCTCAAGTGAGCTTTTCTGATCACATTTTGTCTGTCGTCCCTCTGTCTGTCCGTCCATCTGTAAACTTTTCACATTTTCGACTTCTTCTCAAGAACCAATGGACCAAATTTAACCAAAATTGGTACAAAGTATCCTTAGGTGAGGGGGAGTTTAAAGTGTTAAAATGAAGGGCCAGGTCCCCTTCCAAGGGGAGATAATCAAGATAGGACAGGGCCACAACAGGGAATGCAATTTTTACATAGAAATATATCTAACAAATCTTTAAAAATCTTCTTCTCAAGAACCATTGGGCCAGGAAAGCTTAAACTTATGTGGAAGCATTCTTGGGTAGTGTAGATATTAAATTGTTAAAATCATGACCCCCGGGGGTAGGGCAGGGCCACAATAGGGAATGCAAGTTTTACATAGAAATATATAGAACAAATCTTTAAAAATCTTCTAATCAAGAACCACTGGGCCAGGAAAGCTGAAATGTATGTGGAAGCATCCTTGGGTAGTGTAGATATTATAAATTGTTAAAATCAAGATCCCCTGGGGTAGGGCGGGCCACAATAGGGAATCCAAGTTTTACATAGAAATATATAGAACAAATCTTTAAAAATCTTCTTCTCAAGAACCACTGGGCCAGGAAAGCTGAAACGTATGTGGAAGCATCCTTGGGTAGTGTAGATTCTAAAGTATTAAAATCATGTAAGGGGATGGGGTAGGGGGGCACGATAGGTATAGCAAGAGGGGAAATCTGCTAAAGAACTGCATCACCCAAGTTACTCAGGTGAGCGATGTGGCCCATGGGCCTCTTGTTTAAATTAATCTGCTTTTATGGCTATTGTGATTTTCTTTTGAATTTGATTTTTTAGAAAAAAAAATCAGGAAAAGTGTGTGCTTTAAATAAATAAGAAAATGCATTTTTCATTTGCTTGGATTAAAATCAATGATTTGCAAATTTACATTAAAAATAATCATGTAGTATATTTGTGTTTCAGCAATAAAATACCATAATGGATTTTGCTTATTTACTGGAACCATTTTTTAATGATATTTTTTTTCAAAGCTGTTTTTATCAGTACCAGTGCAACCATTTCAACCTTCACATGTTTTCTTCAATTGAATTGAGTTTGACATTTAGTTTTGTAATTTCTGTGGAAAATATACACTGTCAGTCAATATATGTACTACATATATGATGGAATGTTCTACAAAAATGCAGTTTCCATTTTACCAAATGAAACTGATTTCAAAATTTTTAAATGTTTTGTAAGCATGGAATTAATTTCACATGAGTTTGCCTAAATGGGTATTTACATGCAATGCACTTCGATCAGAGGATTTTCTTATTTATAGTTATATACTTATAAATAAAGCATTTTTTATTTGAAACAGGTGAAGAAATTAAAGTATTTAAGAGTTTGGACCAGGCTAGAGATGGCCGAGATGCCCTCGCTAAACACATGTATGAGAGATTATTTGGATGGATTGTGAAGAAAATCAACAACAACCTGCACCCTCGCAAGAAAGAGTAAATTGTTTTAATATGTATTCAAGAAATGGTTAAAAAATAATATATGCTCTTTCATTAATGTCCAATGGGAGAGGATAATAGAACAGTCATTTAGCAAATGTTATCTTGAACATCAATTGGAATAGTTTATATACCAGTCAAATTTAAAATTCTCATTGAAAATTTTTGTTAGCTCACATGAGCCGAAGGCTCAAGTGAGCTTTTTTGATAAAAATTTGTC
>PRKT01000025.1:1005642-1023742 GCA_003671525.1 Saccostrea glomerata
GGGGGGGGGGGGGGGGTGAAAATTTAAGCCCCCTCCCATCAACCTCAGTAAACTTTCAGTTCCGATCTGATATGTGCTTTTTCATAGCCAATTGCTCAGGTGAGCGATGTCGCCCCTGGGCCTCTTGTTTAAAAAATTTTATCCAATATTTGCCAACCAGTTAGAAATTTTTTTTATAAATTTAGAGAATTGAGGATTCAAACTTTATTATTCACTGTGGTAGATATTAAATCTGAGGGTTTATTGTGATCTTGTTCCAAACTAACGGTGGTCTAGACAAAGTTAAGATTCCTAAGAAAAAATGACCTTAAATTGACACAATTCATTTGTATCCCCAAAAAAGTTCAAACAAGATATAGAGTTAGAACTTTTGAATTAATGATCATGCTAGCTGACTTCTCTCCCGCCTCAGTCACATAATGATATATTGATTTACTTGTCTTGAAATTGTTTAAATAAGCTGAAATGTTATTATAGATAATATTGAATTTATAAATATATTAATATTCCTTGATGTGCAAATTTGCAGTAAAGGGAGTGTTATATATCATTTGATGCATTTATTTAAATTGACTTAAATATGATTTTCAATTTAAAGGCATATTGTAATTTACAGTAAATCTGTAAAATATACCATATATGTATATTAAGAAAGTAAAAAGAATGCAGGGCTAACCAAATATTTATCAACTATCAGTTTCCGCTAGTCTTTGTCAACAAAGATGATCACTAGGATTGTCCTTCATTAATAAATGTGGTTATTTTATTATTAGAGGCAGGGATCAAGTTTAAGGTTTTAGTTGTGTATTCTCTTGAAGAGTTTATATGTTTGCTCAGTATTCACCGGATGACTTCCTAGATCATCTGCTGAACAGTGTATTTATGAAAATTTAAACAGCAACTAAGAAAATGAATGTCAACAAAACTTAAGCTATGTCAAACATTGACTTAATTGCAGTGAATTTTCAGTGTATGAATAGTATTTAAATCCCCTCTCCCAGATGACAGACTCTTTAGTGTTCTGTGTTAAGAAGTTGTGCAGTGTGTAATGATTCTTTTTCAATTTTAAAAATCTATGGGTTTACTTACAATGAAAAGAAGAACAATGTTTTGAAATATTCTTCAATTTTCTTCCTGGTTTAAACTGGTCTAGAAAAAGACCTTGAAGGCTTTCAGCAAAAATTAACCACTGGAGTCCTATTTCGGAAAGGATTTAATATTCAATAGAAAACAGTGTTTTAGATTTTTCAGAGTGAATGTTCAAATGTTTATTATTTTAATGTGTAAAAATGTCAGCAAAATCTGAAGGAATTTTAAAGGTTTGCTTTAAATTTATCTTAAAAGTGGCTAACTTTTTTTTTGAAACAAAGTTTTATATGTATCTATCAAGTACTTTTCTCTTATCAATGCCTGACAGGTATAGATTGAAAAAAGAGGGTTCTGAACATTACTTTTATCATTTTAGAGTTCTTCATCTTTTAACCCAACACGTGAAACACGCTTTGGAAATCAGGACCTTGGTTCAAGTTACGTCAGAAAACCTGATGATAACGGGGAAGACTCAATGGAATCTGAAGAAGAGGAGGAGGATGTTCCAAAAGGAAATAAGTTCCAGAATCTCAGGGTATAAGAAGGGTTTTATTTTTTCTTTAGATATTTTGCACACATCCAGTTCTACTAATCATATTTTCATATTATCATACTATATCATAATTTATTTTACAAAGGGCACCAAGAAACCAGACAGAGAGTTTACAAATTATATAAGTTCCAGCAGTGAATCGGCCGAGTCTGCAGATACCTCCACACCAGATAATCCCCCACCCACTCCTCCACCCCCCAGGAAAAATTCAGTGAAGAAAGAGCCAGGGCCACCCCCTAAACCAGACACTAAGTGAGTTTTAGTTTAAATGTCTCTTTTACATTGTTTTATCAGTGAATTGAGATCAAGTAGTATTAAAGTCACTGTTTTATCTGTGATGCATTTTTAAAACACTTGTGAGATCATTCCAGACAGTACATGTATCTGTCTTCATAATCTGATAAGCACATGAAACTTTATTTTAGCAAGACTAAAAACTTGCACATTTAAATCATTTCAGATTCTGGGACATCTTCCAAGTCATTGCCCGTGAGAAGAAAGGACAAGATGTACATACTTACATGAGTCTGAGGGTCATCAAGATCATTACCTACATCCTGCTGTTTCTTATACTACTGGCCTGTCTGGTCATTCAGAAAATCAGCCTCATAGCACTTGTGTCAGAATTCAGACCAGAAAGAAAGAAAGGATATACTGACTCGGACGAAGATAAAAATGTAAATATCAATGTTTTAAAAAGATCTGATATATAAAAAGTAACATTTTTGCATATGTGCTGATTCTCTTTACATTTCCATGTATGTACATGTACTGTATGTCCATTAAAAAGCTGTGTTTTTGAAGACATTATGCCTCTGTTTGGCAGTTCATTATCAAGGTGTACGTTTTTTTTGAAAGGGGGCAAACTCTAAGGTCATATAGAAAATTTGTGCTATAGTGTCAAGAAATGGTCACTTTTGCTCTATTTGGCATGCTATTTTGTTCACAGCTACAAGTAACATTCAATACTAGTAACATTTAATACTTGTTGAAGTGTAGCAAACTGATAGAAAATTTGGTATGATTGAGATTTAAATTTTTTTCTTCCTTTATTGTCAATTCTTGGTTAATTTTTTTTAATTTTCCTTAGGACTCTCTTTGAATTAAAGAGTTTGTATGATATATGAATGTACAGATAAGTATTAATTTGGCTTTTTAACTTCTGAATTCATATAATACATATATTTTGTTTTGTTTTCTCTGTGATAATTAACTCTTCGAAAGTTAGGTGAGTTGATTTCTTGATAATTTAAGCAAAATGTCAATTTTGCCAAGCAAAAGTTAAGGAGCTAAGGAGGCCTAATATACATAATATAATCTCGTGCATCTGTCTTTGTGTTTAACGTCAGTGGGCGGGGACTTTTGAAAGAGACCTAGTGTAATTTAAAATTATTACTAGACAACATTTTTTAAAATATAAATTTACAAAAAATTTTCACAAAGAAATGGAAAATATAGGAATCACTCTCTTGTTTGCTGGGTATGCCAGGGACATCAATGATAGCTGGAAACGTCGGATAATTTAGGCATGACGAGCTTTGACGTTATGTAAGAACGTTTCCAACATTCCGACATTGATTCCTTAATAAAATCATTCTTTTCTTTTTATTAAAGAATGCCAGTGGACGATACATGCTGACATTGATTGGGATGTGCACACCATATGCTCTCATTCTCCTAACCAGTGTGTGGAGGTCTCTGTTTGGAAATCTTCCCTTTCCAAGCTTTAAAAGTATTGCTGTGGTATGTCCATGTATTTATATAAGAGTCACAAACTTGAGATACCCGGTACTCAGTTACTCACCTTCAAGTCAGTTGTATTTTTTTAGGTTATTTTGAGGGATTCTTTATTTATTTGCTAAGTTGGAACAACTTTTTGCCAGAATCAGTTGACAATTTCAAATCAATGGTCTGATGTTCTAACCTGGTTTCAAGTAATATTTTTAGAAATGACGCAGATACTTATATTTTATTATCTTTTAATTAAGAAAAAAATATGTAATTCATACATACATGTGCGATAAAAAAGTTATCAAAATATGTAATCACCAAGTCTTGTACTTTATGTACTTATATTAGGAAACATTAGTTTTATAATACATCTGGATCTTGTTCAATGATAATCATAGGAAATGTTTATAAAATACTACATTTCACTGTCCAGAAAAATACAAATGTTTTTATGACTCGCCTATAAGTCGGACATAGAGTTTTGGACCAAAATTTAACTCCCCCAAAACTGACTTATAGGCGAGTATTTACGGTACATGTCTAAAAAAAAATATGTGTATGATGATGATCAGCTGATTAAGAAGACCAATGGGCTTTTTGTTAATAGCCATTCTCTGTAACCACTTAAACTTCGTTGCCACGCATGGTCACCAATTTTAATGAAACTTCACCCATGCTTAGTACTTGACACCAGAAACAAATATCAAACAAAATTTCGTTGCTAAGTGTCTCGGTTGCTATGGCAACAGCCGGAAAAGTTTGAAAAATCGAGATTTTCAGCCACTTTAAATCTTGACTTTGGCTTGATAAAAACTAGAAAAAGCAAACAAACCATTCTCACAAAAACATCATGACACCTTGATGTCACTTAAACTGTAAAGAAACTGTTTGGAATATATCTCTAAGTAAGTGGTAACCAAGGGTACATTTGAAATACATTTAAAATGCTGAAATATGCTGAAAAACACTCCGTATTCACTAATGGTAGGTGTTACATGCTCAAACTCAATCAACGACTTCAGAAAAACAATGAAAATGTTTGACCTTAAGTATATAAGTATAAGCAATATTATTCTATGAATAACTTTTATGGTTGCCATGGTAACACAGTGTAACCATGCAAAACCAGTAACTAAGATTGGGTTAATACTACTGTCTTGAAGAAAAACATGAAAATTCAAGACTGGCAAATATGCATCCTTAGGACCTTGCAACACCAAAACCATAAAAAAAATTGGGTATAATTGCTACTTTGCAGTGTTACCATGGAAACAAAGTGCTTAAAAGTGAATTATGTTTCGCTGCATTAAGAATTAAATTGTCATATAATCAAGAAACAAATTAAAGGACTCAGCTTGAATAGCACTTATCTGTTAGAACTGAAGTTGAATATCATGTATTGATCAAATTTGATGAAGAAAAGAACACTGTTGCTATGGTTACCAAGAAGGGAAAATGTTCGATTTTTGAACTTTATATCAATATTAAACCCTGTGTGATAACTTCTTGCATCCACTTAGAGATTGGATGGTAGTCAAAATTAAAAGTCAGGTTAACTGTTAATAAATATCAATCATAAAAGTTTTGGGAATCTACATTTAAGGGTACGTATCCAAGGAAAGAAAATATTTTTCAGGTTTTTAAGCATATATTTTCTGCTTATTTCCATAGCAATGCTCTATTTTAAGAATCTATGGGGCTCTAAACATGTTAAAAAATGCCATTTTTCAAACTTTAAGACATGTTGCCATGGTAACTATAAAACATAGCAACCAATTTTTGCCTGATTTCAGTTTAGGGTGTCAATGACTTTTATCATAGAGAGTTTGGAGAAATTCTGAGACTAGGCGTGCCACAGCTCCTGTATAAAATTTTAAGTCATTACAGAGAATGGCTCTTAAATTGTTATTCACTAGTTAGACATACATGTATATAGTACTGTAATTCATCATTGATTTTGATCTTCAGTGTGTGATTATTGAGATCCTCCACTCCATCGGTCTCTGTCTCCTGGTTTTCCACCTCCTCCCAGACTTAGGAGCCGTACAAGGAGTAGGCATCCTCAGCGCCACAGTCATCTTCCCTAGCATTCTCAAACCTATCTTCTCCAATGACCCAGAGAGAGGGTGGCAAAGTACTCTTGCAAAGATAGGCTCCTTTGTTTTGGACTTGTTGGCTTTCTTTGTTCAACTGTCAGCAATACCTGTGCTCATTATTTCCCAAACCAAGTATATTCATGGAAAAGGAAACGAAACTTTAAAAAGCGAAAGGTATAAGGATACAGGAATTTCCTTGGATGTTATGGAGATTGTGAAAGTTATTGGAGCTTTGCTGTTGTGCTCTATTTCTTGGTGGGAGAATTTTGTTGATGATAGGGTGTGTTGGAGTGAGAAAGGGCGAATAAAGCAGGCTTTTCTGAAATTGAAGTTTGACTTGCAAGAAAGTAGAGCATTTATATACATGTTTGTATCTTTTTTCAAAATTGGAATATCAGTTCTCTTTGCTTATCTTTTGATGGAAGAACCACTGGAATTTGATGTGAGGAAAGTTGCCGACACAGGGAGCAGGAATGATAATATGAAGATTTATTCTGACATTATTGCCCTAGTGCTCTCCAGTTTTGTAGGATACTATTTGGCATACACAGTTTGCAAGCTTCAAATGCAGAAATTATCTTTTTCTCTACCATGCATATTGTCAACCCCCATTGCTATGGTAGCTGTAATACTACAGTGTGAGAAAGATTCCAAATACCTTTCCTCTGTTTCCACTCACACACTGGAGGTCACTTGTGATGATGATATCATAGATCCACCCTGGCATCTTCCACTAGCAGCTGTCTGGTTGATTTCTTTGTACTGGATTGGGCGGCATATTTGGTATCCCACACAAGAAAGACTGGCCAAAGTAGAGAGGTAAAAGGAATTTTTAGTTTTATTTTATACAGTGAAAGTTGTCTAATAAGTAGAGAGGTAAAAGGAATTTTTAGTTTTATTTTATACAGTGAAAGTTGTCTAATATGGAAGTTGTGTATTCCAAAATCTTGCCTGATATGATGTAAACTCTTAGGTTTCTTTCAATGAATTTAATTGCTTAATTGCTTTTTGATCTGGAATGTTGTCTAACCCAGCTAATTTCTTTGGAACCAGTGGTATTCCGATTAGACAAGTTTCACTGAAAAGGCCAAGTGGTTGCTTGAGGTATACAGTGTAATAAATATTAATTAACACTTTAACTTGTAAATGTCAATCTTCAAGATGTTTTTGCTTTAATGAACAGGTTGTTCCTTAATCCATTGTATTGTGGCATTCTTCTGGAGCAGCATTTAGTGATGAACAGGAGGCGTCATAATCGTCGTGTTGTTACATACAAAAAGACCACCAATGGACCAATTCTCTTAAAGTAAGTTTTTTCTTATATTTTATAAAAGTGTAAAATTTGAGAAGATATTATTGACTTAAGGCTTTTCTTGAGGGAAACACAGACAATAAAAAGATATTTGTATAGGTTTTATTCTTTGGATTTTATAGATGGTTTAGAGAAGCTATTCATAAATATATTTGATACACACACTTTTCCTATTAGCTTCAGTATTTGCATATTCGACTATCAAAATAAAAAATTAAGTGGTACCTGGGGTGTTGAGACTATGCATCTAAATTTGATGTCATTACATTGTTAAATAATTTGGGTTTATTATGATTAACATAGAAGGCTATTTGATGTAGTTCTACAGGTAGAATTCACTAGTAAAATGTCAGAGCATGGGGATTGAAAGGTTCTCTAATACTGTAAACCAACTATTATTCGCGTCATCTTTTATTCGCGATTCGTAAGTTTAAAATCATTCCGCGACGATTAATTTCCGCGACCAAGGAAACATTCTCTACAAATCATTAGCAAAATGAATGGTTTGCGGCGATTAATATTCGCGATTTAAAGGAGGTCGCGGAACTCGCGGATATTTCTCGCACGCGGATAAAAGTTGGTTTACAGTAATGTGGAGATACACAGGGTCAACCTTTGTTGATGGACCACAGTCTTGTACCGGTACATGTTGCAAAGTTGTTTGAGAATTCTAGAAGTTTTACCCTTGTAGGCTAACTGCAGATGACCAGAAAATGGGAGCCAGTGAGAAGAGCAACGAGATGTCCAAGGAGATTCCTCCTATGATTTACGCCTGTGCTACTATGTGGCACGAGAACCGGGTGGAAATGGTCCAGCTCCTCAAGTCCCTGTTTAGGTAGGGAGTTTTATCTGTCACAGAAAACAGCATTACAGCTTCATTTCTTAGAACTGCAACATAGATGTTTAAAGAAATTACATCTATATTCACTGCAATAAATTTTTGGTTATGATGTATGCTTGATTTTAGCAGTTTTCTTAATGTGATTTCTTCATTGCTTTTTTTTCAGAATGGACAAAGATCAGTTCTTGAGAAAACAGGCTTATCAAATGGCAGGATTTAAAAACATGCAGGAAGTAGAATACTATGAGTTTGAAGGTACATTTGCTTATCAAATGGTTGTGATTTAACCATAAAGGTTGTTTGTGAGTAGAAAATGTGTAACGACCTTGCACAATGGGATGCAATAGGACAATCATTATTATATCAGACTCTATACTAAAGTGATTGACCAGGTCAAAGTCACTTGCTGTTCAATAGATCAAAAATTCTAATGAAATATGAATACAATAAATTTATCATGCTCCAAAGTCCATATGTAAGCAATGCGAATCAGAAGCAGTACAAACACAGTTTAAAAACAAAAGTGGGATTGTTTCTTTTTGATTAGTCTTGACAATTCTCGATTTGAAGTTTTCTTACATTTATTATCCACTCTATATACATTTATAAGTTAAGCTGTGTCCATGAAAGTGTAACAGAATTGTTAGTTTTTTTTACAAGTTATATGTAATATTTTTACAGCCCACATCCTGTTTGATGATGCCTTTGAGATAAATGATGATGAGGAGATGGTTCCTAATAGCTTTGTGAGATTGTTTGCTTCATTAATGAATGAGGCAGCCAGGTAAGGTGAAACTCTGTCACTACATGTATTTCTCACTATTTGATGATTACTGGGCTTCATTTAAGTTGATAACTGATATTTTTGAAAATGCATGAAATTCTGTTAAAGATTTCAATTTTTAAGCTTGAAAAGTGGTGAATATTTAATACATGTATATTATATAACATGTATAATGAATGTAATGAATTCTTTTACATAATGATTTGCATTGTTAGGAAATATATGTATATTCATTTTAACTTCCTGTAACATTCACTTGTGCTGCTATAATTTTCATTTCTTGATCAAATTAAAATCTGTATATTGTGTTTTGTATTTTGTTTCAACAGACTAAGCTTATTCAATTATTAAAGGTTCTAAAATTTGATTTAAATTTTTTCTCATTAGATTTAAAATAAACAATTTAAAAAGTATGGGCAAATGGAAATAGAAGTTAAAGTCTGCATGATATGTTAGGTTTGATCAAATTGACCTCTCGAAAGTCTCAATTATTAGATTTTAATAGCTGGTAATTTTTTGCTCATCTCGAAGAATTTTGATCCCCCATAAGTCAAATGTAGAAAATCTTGAATGCATGAAAAAAAAAATTGGACGTACTTAGTTAAACCTCAATTTTTAAAGTTCACATCAATTAAGAAGCCAGCTTAAGAATTTCGAAAAGAAGGCTGTTTTTTACAGGTTTCATTAGTTTCAAGCTTCAGTAGACATAGTTCTTCTGGTTTAATGAAAACATTGATGTTGATTGATATATATTCTCTTTTAGCGCCATACATTCAAAGGTGATAGAACTGCCCCCTCCCTTTGTTATTCCATCTAATTATGGTGGTCAGGTGATTTTCACCATGCCCGGAGGAAACCTCATCTACACACATCTGAAAGACAAAGTTAGGATCCGACACAGAAAAAGATGGTCACAGGTAGGTTGAAACAGGCACATAATACTGGAATTAATAAAATAAACAACATTAGAGTTCATGTTGAAAATAGATAGATTTAAGAGATGCTGATCTTTTTCAAGTAACTCTTTTGTTTCAAACCAGAATATTGCAGAAATTAAATTTATTAAATTATCAAGTCAAAATTTTGATTGCATTAAAAAACCAAATTGAAAGCAGATTTTTTTTTTCAAGACTAGTTAACATGTTCTTGCTGTCACTTTACACTAGAACATGTATTGTAATTGCATCATTTGCATGATTTCTTTCAATTTGAAATGATTATATACGATTTAGAATATAAATACACTCAATGACAGAAGTCCTTTGAATATAATACAGGTGATGTATATGTACTACTTGCTGGGCTATCGTATTGTCAAGGAATGTCAAACTCTGGTCTTGGATGCACTGGAGAACCAGGATTTTTCAAAAATTGCATCATGGGATGAAAACATTAAAAATGTGACCGGTTTGTCCGGGAAAAGTCAGATCTTCCAAATGCTGGATGAAGAAGTCTTGTTTAGGGTTTGTATGATTTAATTTGTTAAAAAAAGGACAGAAAGAATGTACATTTTAGTTCTTTTCATCATTGTATCAACAGAAAAAAGTGATTCTGAATCAATTTTAGTGATATTGTAGAATTATGTGAAAAATTAGCGTGTTTATCTGAGCCATATTAAGATGCGCAATTGCATGAGCTTTTCAAAATCATGTAATATACATTTGATTAGTTTTATATATGAGATGGAAATACTAAAGCTTCTACAGAAACAAAGCTGAAATTTGAGTTGTAATCAAGCCTAACCTTTATAAACTTTTAAATGAAACTTCTTAAATTCAATGGCTAGATATGAATGATTGAATTTTTATTTAAAACTACATTATTTTCATTTTAAAAAGAGAAGGGTTAATCTGATGAACTTTATGACCCATGAGCCTCTTGTAATTTTTTTTTGTTTCCTTAATAGATAAACTTTTAAAATTAATAATCACAATTTCAGGCTGAGAACACTTTCCTTCTGGCCCTGGATGGGGATGTAGATTTCACACCAGGAGCGGTCAGGTTACTACTGGATAGAATGAGGAAAAACCCCAAAGTAGGAGCATCATGTGGCAGGATTCACCCTATTGGCAGTGGTAGGTTTCAAAATACAAAGTTTAATATTCCTACACAATATAGAGAAAAGTCATAAGGTTATAGATATGACTGTATCCAGTGATTTGAATGTGATGTGATGTGAAGCAAAACCAACTCACTGGTATTGTCATTCAGTGCTCAGTGATGTGTGCAGAGTGTAACAAATTGAGCATACCTGTGAAATTTAGAATGGTTTTGTAAATGGCGCACAAGCCTAGCTGTTTTTGTTAATGTATGTTTCACTTGGCGTGTTTAATTTGTTGAACTCTGCACATATCACTGTGCATGGACTGACAATACTGGTGAGTTGGTTTTGCTTTCTTATATTTCTACTCAAAATTTTTTAGATTATTTTTATAAAGCTTATATAACATCTAACACGCTTTAATGAAGTGCCTCGGACAGATGATTTTGCCTGTCACTGGGATCCTTTCAAACATTAATTTATATCAGTCTGTTAATAAATTCATTTACAAAACATTTTAAAATCATGGGGAATGAGAATCACTTCATTCTCATGTCAGTTCATTATAAGGCAGCATATTTACTCTAAGTGTGTTTACTATACATTAAACCTGTTTGATCTGTTCTAGGCCCTATGGTTTGGTACCAGAAGTTTGAGTATGCTGTTGCTCACTGGCTACAGAAAGCTACAGAACACGTCCTGGGTTGTGTCCTTTGTTCCCCAGGGTGCTTCAGTTTGTTTCGGGGTTCGGCCCTTATGGATGACAATGTGATGAGGAAGTACACCATTCTGCCAACAGAGGCATCACATCATCTCATGTATGATCAAGGTAAAAAAAAAAGATGCTCATGCATTCAGAAAATTGACTTAGAAGAAATTTTGTATTTGAATAATATTGGTTGAGAAAAATATAAAACCCATTGACTTTACGTTACTGAATGAGTGAAATAGAAGATTGAATAGTTAAAGTGGCCAATTGTTATATGGTGAAATGCAAAAGTGGAGCTTTAATGGTAATTCATCAAGACTTCATGATTATCATGCAAGCCATGACATTTGAATCAATTAAGATGAAAAATATGTTTTGGCCTAAAAAAGTATTAACAATATTGCATTGAAAAATTAAAATTTTTATATATATTTAAAGAAATTTTATTCATATGCTTTTCTGTTTGAGAAAACTCTGAAAAATGGCTGATATGGAGAGTTGTAAACATGTGTTTATCCCCTTACGGTCAAATCCTAACCTTGTAATTAATGGTATATTATTTTTCGATGCTTAGGTGAGGACCGTTGGTTGTGCACACTGCTGTTACAACAGGGATACAGGGTGGACTATGCCGCGGCATCAGATGCCTTCACCTATGCTCCCGAGGGTTTCAATGAGTACTTTAACCAGAGGAGAAGATGGACACCCTCCACCATTGCTAACATTCTGGATCTACTTCAAGATGGCAGTAACACGGTAGCTTCCAATAACAATATCAGCTGGCTATATATTTTCTACCAGGGTGAGAACTTTTAGAGTTTTAATTCCAAATTATGCACGACTGTTTGCCCATAAAAAGTTTGTTCCTGTGTATATTTGTATTGTTAAATGGTAAAAGATTATGAAGAACGATAACTATAGTTCCATAAAATTTTCATTGTTTAATGTCCCTCTCCAGCACTTTTCATTTTTATGGTGATGCCATTGCTTGCCAGTGGTTGTGTGCAATTTGTACCTATATATACTTGGCAACCAAGGGCTTAGGCCATGCAATGAGCAGTGAGGGATCTTTTTCATGATCAACACCTACTGCATCTCAATTCGGTCTCATCCTAAGTCCACATCCCACAGTGGAATTGGACTCTCAACAAAAAGATCATCTCCTTACTTTGCAACTCTAAGGCAAATGCTGTAACCACTGCAACAAGCTATTTGACCTGAAATTTTTTTTAGATACCTAAGAGTTATTATGCAAAAAATAAGATGCCACAAAAAATTATAGTGACAATACTTAATTGTTTCTGTTCCGTTTCATTACAGCTGCTTTAATGGTATCCACCATTATTGGTCCAGCAACAGTTCTGATGATGATAGCAGGTGCTCTCCTGACTGTTTTCAGTGTGGATCTGATCACATCCTACGTTATCTCCCTCATACCAGCTATTCTGTACTTTATCATCTGCTTCGTCTTCAAACCAAATATACAGCTAATTGTGGCCCAGGTCCTTAGTGGAATTTACGTATTTATCATGATGGTGGTCTTCGTGGGAGCCATCATTACTGCAGCAACTGTGACACCCTATCACCCCAGTGTCATTTTCTTGTCTGGACTGGTTTTAATATTCCTGATAGCAGCAGCTTTTCACCCAAGAGAATTTCACAATCTGATCTATGGAGTGTTGTATTTTATGTGGGTACCATCAGGTTTTCTTGTGTTGGTCATTTATTCCTTGACCAACCTCCATGTTGTTTCCTGGGGAACTAGAGAGGTTCCAAAAAAGAAAACCAAAGCAGAACTTGCAAAAGAAGAAGAAGAAAAGAAAGCCAAAGAAGAGAAGAAAAAGCAGGAATCTTTCTGGAATAAGTTTTTCCCCTTTTTCAACCTTGTTCAGGACTTGAAGCAAACAATCACAGAAAAATTGTCCAGCGAAAACAAAAAGGAAAACGATAAACTTACAGAAGTATTGATCAAAATGAATGAGAATTTGGAGAAAATGAACAAGCAGAAAGATGGAGTGGGATTAGAAGAAGTGGTGGTGGAAATGAAAAAACCAGAGAAAGAGAAGAAGACTGTTAGATTTGCAGAAAAGAACGAGGTAGAAATTTCTTTTAAAGTAAATGCTGTACCAAAGAATTATTAATAAAAGGAGTCTCCATGTATCTACATAGCATGAAAAGAGACAAATCAATATGAAAGACTGAAATTGCTTCATTTATGAAGGTTTTTAGGTTCAATATCAAAAAAAAAACCTCTTGGCATTTTGCAGGAGAAGGAGTTGGAAGAATTTGATGAAGATCTGTACATGTATGAGGAGGAGAAGAAGAAGAAGAAAGAGAGAGATCCCCTTATCAATCCAGCCTGGATAGAGACAGACACATTCAGTGGAGGAGAGATGATGCAGATGAACCAAGAGGAACAGAGTTTCTGGAAAGGTTTCGTGGATAAGTAAGTGATATCCAATTCAGAAGTGATTCTGCTGTATATCATGCTGGGTGCATGAAGCATTCAATAAATATTGTCATATAAATTAGCATAATGAATGCATTTGTTTTTATGCAATAGGTATTTGTATCCTTTGGAAAAGAACAAAGAGAAAGAGAAGAAAGATAGAGATGCCTTGATAGAGCTCCGAAATAATGTCTGTGGTGGAATGGCTCTCATCAATGTTCTGTGGATCGCTATCAACTTCATGTTCCAACTCAGGAAGCCAACAGTTGTCACCATTCCATTACCTGTAAGTCAACTTAAGGTGTACTAATTTAGATATGAAAGGTCAAAAGGATCAAATGAAAGTTTTTTTTTTGCTCATGAGAAATAAATTTTTTGCTTAATTGATAAGCAACTGATGGTCAGGGAAAAGGAGAAATCCAATTTGTTTGAAAAGTCTACTTTAAAAAGATAACATTATTATTCTAAAGTTTTTATTTAATCAATGGATGCAACATGAAAACACACACACACACACACACACACCCTAATTAGTGTATGATTCAGGTATGCTTTTCCAACTGTTAAAATCTTGAATTTTTAAAGTCTGGTAAAGAAGAGGAAGATCTAGACATAGATGAACAGAGAGCAGAAAATGTTCTTAAAGTTGATGTGGTTGGTCTGATGTTTGTCATATTCTTCCTCTTTATCCTGCTTATCCAGTTCATTGGCATGATCATTCACAGGTAAGCATGAAGAATTAAAAGCAAAATCTAAGTTTGAAATATAAAGATCCAATATTTAAGGATATCCTATCCTCAGCCAGGAAGGATAACTTAACATGTATTATTTAATAGAAAAAAATCTACTTATGAAGGTTGAAATTGAAAACTTTTCATGCAATATTTTTATTATACATCTTAGTATGATTTAAGGTTCTTAGAAGTCATAGAAAGTATTGTAGAAAGTTTTTGACATTTTTCCAAAAATGAATATAGTGTTAGTGAAATAGGCCATCTACACTGGTGACAACAAATTACTCTGAATAGTGATTGAGTGGCTTTATATAGGGGCCTGCAGTTATAGCCAGTGAAAAATCAAATATGGCTGACAAATTCCTTTTACAAATCATGTCAGCTTTAAAAACTAGCTGATACATAACTCGTATATGTAACTAGAATATTTTCATCAAACTTCGTACACTAATACCTTTTTTAGCTCACCTGAGCCGAAGGCTCAAGTGAGCTTTTCTGATCACATTTTGTCCGTCTGTCTGTCCGTCCATCTTTAAACTTTTCACATTTTTGACTTCTATTCAAGAACAGATGGGCCAATTTTAACCAAACTTGGTACAAAGCATCCTTGGGTGAAGGGGAGTTTAAATTGTAAAAATGAAGGGCCAAGTCCCCTTACAAGGGGAGATAATCAAGAAAAGACAAAAATAGGGTGGGGTCACTAAAAAATCTTCTACTCAAGAACCACTGGGCCAGGAAGGCTGAAACTTATGTGGAAGCATCCTTGGGTAGTGTAAATATTAAATTGTTAAAATCATGACCCCTTGGGGTAGGGCGGGGCCACTATAGGGAATCCAAGTTTTACATAGAAATATATAGAACAAATCTTTAAAAATCTTCTCAAGAACCACTGGGCCAGGAAAGCTGAAACTTATGTGAAAGCATCCTTGGTAGTTTTATTATTAAATTGTTAAAATCATGACCCCTGGGGGTAGGGCAGGGCCACAATAGGGAATCCAAGTTTTACACAGAAATATATAGAACAAATCTTTTAAAATCTTCTTCTCAAGAACCACTGGGCCTGGAAAACTGAAACTTCTGTGGAAGCATCCTTGGATAGTGTAGATATTAAAGTGTTAAAATCATAACTCCTGGGGGTAGGGCGGGGCCACTATAGGGAATTCAAGTTTTACATAGAAATATATAGAATATTTAAAAATCTTCTCAAGAACCACTGGGCCAGGAAAGCTGAAACTTATGTGAAAGCATCCTTGGTAGTTTTTTTATTAAATTGTTAAAATCATGACCCCTGGGGGTAGGGCGGGGCCACAATAGGGCATCCAAGTTTTACATAGATATATATAAAACAAATCTTTAAAAATTTTCTTCTTAAGAACCATTGGGCCAGGAAAGCTGAAACTTATGTGGAAGCATCCTGGGGTAGTGTAGATTCTAAAGTTTAAAAATCATAAAAGGGAAGGGGGTAGTGGGGCATGATAGGTATAGCAAGAGGGGGAATCTGGTAAAGAACTGCATCACCCAAGATACTCAGGTGAGCGATGTGGCCCATTGGCCTCTTGTTTTCATGCTGCATTAAAAATGAAACCTGGGTGGGGCATTCATGTGTTGCAGGCATATTTATTGATTTAATGAAGCATTTGGATCATTTAATATTTAGATGGGGAACCTTCATGCATCTCATTGCCATCACTGAAATTCCTAATCCTTGGAGGAGGAAAATGGATGAAGGAAGCGATATAACAGAAAATACTAAAAATAGCGGGAAAATAGCACTGGAGTTTTGTGAGAAGTTAATGGCTGAACCTTTACCAGACTATCCAGATGAAGATGAATTGACAGAAGAAGAATTAAAAAAGCAAGAGAGAGATTTAGTCAGAGAACAGATCAAGAACAATGCAGAAACAGGTCAATTACAAAGAAAATATAATTGCTCAATTTTCTTTTTTCTCATAAAATTTTTATATATGATGCAAAATTACATAAAATCCTGACTGTGAAATAAGTGACAGATTTAAAAGATGGAAATATAGCTTGAAACAGAATCCCTCTTCTGTTTTAAATTAAGAGAAAGAAATGTAATTTTTTTTCATATCTTTCAAATATTCTTTGCAGCAGATTTTGGCAAAACAGATTATGTTTAATGTTGATTTAAACAATATTTATTCAGTAAACTGAATAGATTGGGCAACAGGCTTAAGCCTATAAATACCCTCTCTATACAACAGGTCAAGGTTACAATACAATGAACAGGGTATATATTTACAATGCATATTTAGATATGAGTGCTCACATACGCATTCACACACACCCTCAAACACGCAACCACACCCTGACTCGCACAGATCCAGATCAAAATAAGCACGACAAATATAAACATGTATAAAATATGACAAAAATGCATATAAAAAAAAGAAGAATGCGCTTAAAAACGTTTGTTAACTTGATATATTCATGTACATTTTTTATAATATTGAGGTTCGTTTGGAACGAATACTCCTAACTCCCTTGTAAAAGAATTTTTAGATCATAAGGTACATCAAGCTCATTTAAGTTTTTTCTTATTTTGTTTCTTTGAATGCTATATGCTGGACAATCCATAAAAAAGTGTTCATTATCTTCTGTATGGTAATTACACTTCGGACAAGATGCATCGGCTATTATATAATGATTTTTTAGGTGTGCATTAAGATTACTAGCTTTATTGCGTAGTTGACAGTGAAGTATATTCTCATTTCTGCTACCATAGTTGAAGTATTTACAACTGCTAAAAGGTTGGTTTATTTTTGACTTGAAAATTGATAAAGAAGGTGACATTCTCACATCAGAACTAAGATTATTCCACAGTTTTATAGTTGAAGGAATAAAACTTTCATAGTATGATACAGTTCGACATAATGGTAAAGAAAGATTATTACCATCTGATCTCAAACTATAAGAGTGTTGCACTGGTTGGAAGGGCTGTAATAATTCGTTCATATAATTAGGGGCAATACCATGTTTAATGTTGAATTCAATGTTGGCATCTATCTAAACTTGTAAACTGTATACCAGCAATGTTGTCATATGATATTAACAAATAGTTTTGTTACATTGACAGGAACTAAAGATAGAGGGGGACAGATAAATGGCATAGGGATGTCCCTAAGGAACTCAATCATGGGCAGGTCAAGAATGAGGGACTCTTACTCGAACAATCTGGACAGGTCAAGGCAATTTACCTTAGATAATCCAGACTTCCTTAAGAGATCAACACGATTTATCGAAGAAAGTCAAAGACCAGTGGAGGAGCAAGATGGAGGAATAAGAAAGAGGAAAAATAGATATAAAGAAAAATTAACCCCGTATATTGGGAAGTCACTACCAGAAAATGAGAGTGCAGGAGTCCGAAGGTTTGGATCAACAGCGCCAGCGCAGAAAGATTTCTTAGAAAAGATGCGAGAAAAAGCATCCCTGACAGAGAGATATAAACTAGGGGCTTCTAGAAGGGAAACTGGGGCAGCAGATATTGGAAGGTCTTTCAGACGAACTGATGATGTTGACACAGAAGAGGATATTTATGATGAAATTCCTGCCACAGGGACACTTGGCAGAGCTTGGCATAAAAGAATGCGAAACTTTGATCAGCAATCGTCTTCCACTGTTCGAAATGGAAGGACAAACAGTGGCTATGTAAGTACATGTAATAAGCTTGTTCAGAGAATCTCTGTCCCCTGGTTAAGGAATGAAGAAAAGCATGTGCAGATTGATTGGGGGGGGGGGGG
>PRKT01000025.1:1024079-1035250 GCA_003671525.1 Saccostrea glomerata
GGGGGGGGGGGGGTCAACTGGGGCTCTAAAGAAAGGCGGACAGACAATATGAAATATAATTAAATTGCAAAAACTCAAAAGGTTCTTGACAGATCACCTAAAAATGAAAATATTACATACACAGAATGTATGAATTTACGACTTTGACCTTTTGACCTCAAATTCAATAGGAGCCTTTCTTAGACCATAGGAAGTTGTGGTATAAAATTTCACAGCAAAGCTTAAAGAAACAGACAGAATTTATGACTTTGACCTTTAACTTTTTGAAATCAAAATCAATAGGAGTCTTTCATTCTCAATGGAGAGCTGTTTCATTGCAAAAGCTCAAAAGCTTCTTGAGATACCATACGGAAACAAAAGTTTTACAGACAGACAGAATACACTGTATAGGTCAGTTTTCTAGTGTACAAATGTCATATTTTATAAGTAATATCTTTCTTCTAACTTAGAAATCTAATTATAAGTGTATTTGTTTAATGATCGAATGATGAAATTACCATAATGCCATTTTAAAAATATGAAGCACAATCATTACTTTAATAGCATATAGTTTTTAGCTCTTTACATTATACAGAAAAAAAGTTATCTGATTAACTAAATGTAGTTACAGAATTACTTTAGTAGCAAATAGTTTATATTTCTTTACAATGTACTGAAAAAAATATCTGATGTACTAAAATGTAGTTACAGAAAAGAGGAAAAAACTAGAGGAAAAAGGTAGATTGCTCTGCATGCATGCCTTCTGTATGTTTTTTTGACTGCAAATACTTGAACATAATTAGAGTACATGTATTGGTATAATTGTCAAGTACATGTAAATATATTGTCTGTATAATATGAATTTATGGTATGTGGTTGTAACATCTCAAAAGGGAATTTAAAAAAAAAAAAAACTGTAAACCAACTTTCTTTCATTGGTATTTCTATTATCCCAGAAAAAGCATGTCATTTGAATGCAGTAGTAGATTTTCTTTGAATTTCAAAATTTAATAACCAACAAAAAAGATATTAATATTCCTTTTGAAACACAAACTAGAAACTTGTTTAAGCTAGCTAGGTTATGAAAGAGCAATGAGACTCTCCATAATTGTAAAAATCCAGAGTTTTAAATGATGCAGAGAAAAGAAAGTTGCTTTACAAAAATGAGTTTTGCATTGTTGACAAAAATCTTAACAAATTTGCTTTAACTTTGATTCTTAATTGTGGCTATTTTTTGTGCTCTGTTTTTATTTGTCACCATGGTGAAAATAATTATTGTATCTCAAGCATAATTATCTTAAGGGTTAGATGTGCAATGATGAGAAGTTCAAGTCATATGTTTAGCTTTAATACTCCATTGAAGTAAATTTCTTATATTCTTTAAAATTTCATATACAAGTTTAAAATAATGATCTCAATGAATCCAGGGTTGCTCATTACCAGACTTGCTTCAGGTGCTGCATCTGACCTACTTACATTTTCAGGATGAATGACCATTCCAGTTTTTTATGCTTCCAAAATTATTACATGTATAACATAGGCCCATTAGGTTGAGAGATAGTTCAATTAAGGTGCTACACTATGAGACATGCATTAGGTGTTCAAGCTAAAGGACATGGTGAAAGGTTTGGGATCAGGTGCTTCCCTATAAAGTAAACAACCCAACCTGATTGTAGGGATGCATTACCTATAAACTTAATTCTAAAAATGCATCTGATCAACAATGTTTCTTGATAATGAAAATGGTTAGTTCCAAATTTTTCGAGTAAGTTCAATCAGAAATAACAATTATATTATATAATATGCATACTTTTACCCAACTTGTATCTAGAGGTACATACAATTACAACAGGTATTAAGATCACTTTTATCTTATTGACATATGCCATGTATGATAGAAGCTGTTGAAAGGCTTATGATACATACTTTTCTTATGTCCATGCTTTTAAAATTATGTTTTTACGTTTGTGCTTTTTTTATTTGAAAGTCAACATTTTTAACGTTTGCAGTTGACTATACTGAGATAAAATCTAAATGTCAAAGCTGAAGTAGGATTTTGTCACCATTGAAAAGGATTTGGTGAATTATAAAAGTAATAAGGAGCACATTTTAATTAATAATAAATAGGAATGCATACAATTCCCTTGTATGATAAGGAAGTTGTAAAGTTGAGCCCTTTTGAAGGTTTTTGTAGCAGAGAGCTATATGTACTTTATTAACACTAACAGTGCTAGTCACTTAGGAATGTCTGGGCTTTAGTATCCTCTGTAAATCAAGTAAATTTTTGAATATTTTTTTTTTAAAGGAATACTTTGAAATTATAATTTTTGATAAACATGTCTGAAAATGAAGCTCAGGGTAAAAAAAATTATAAATAAACTTTTTTCTGATTATCTTTTAGTTATTTTACATGTCTGAGTTGCACCCTGTCAAAATCATCAAATAGACATGTACTGTACATAGTGCAAAACTATTCATTTAGGTGTAACATATATTCTTACATGTATAACATGCAATTTTGAAAATCAAACGCATGAGGATAAAAGTTGATAGCTCTTCTGAATAAAAAGATCAAGTTATTGTATTGATACACATATATGCATTTAGTTCAAAGATAATGATAGGAAAATATTGCAAAAATGTTTTGTATTTTTTTTCAGAATCAGTGGCTGAACTGAGAGAATTTGGTTGAAACAAAAGTCAGCCATTACAAGTGATGCAGAGGTCAGAATGTCTTTCAAAAGTTTTAGAGTGGACTCGGGTACTCAGCTTTGTACATAGCCTGTCTGAAGACTGCAGATAATGCTTATGTTATGTTTTATAAATATATACACATGTGATATAGACTTGATTTTTACCTATAACATTGCTGACTTTCATGGTATTACGTGTTTATTAGTATTTTGTGAAAAAAATTATGGACTCTTTTTTTTATGTATACATGTATTTCATTATAATATTATACATGACATACAATCTTTCTACAAATAATTTCTATGAAGGAATAATCAGTGGTATTAATTGTTCACATTTTATACAAATTTTCATTCCTTTGTGGTTTTGAAGAATTTTTTTTTGCATATATTTTTATTATTTCTAATTTTATAATTACTCACAAACGTATCTATATATATATACAATTACATTGTATCTACCAGTATGTACAGTTTTATTATGGAATATATTATCTTTACAAAATTTTAGAAACATGGTATGTATGAACACATGTACATAAATTTTAATTACCTCACTTTGCAAAACTCTTCTTTTTTTTCAAAGCAGAAAAAGTAGACCAAGTAGGTGAAGGAAAATGATTAAAAATTTTAATTACAATGTATTCTTAGTGTTTTCACAGGAATTGCAATTCAAACTCTTCTGTCTAGGATGCAAAACATAAACAATGGCACTTATGGCAGATTAAAATTTCCTCAATTATCATTACTTAGTTGACATTTCTTAAGGAAAAAAAGGTTTTTCTAGTGTTATTAGCTGTAAGTTATAAATAATAATTAAAACAGATTTACCAAAATGATTCATATTAGATCACTGAAATGCTGTGCATTTGACATTGGTGATGGAAACCTGGGATTTGTATTTAAAATACTGAATATTGTAAATCCTTTATTGTGGAAAGAGATGTTTGATAAATTAATGGTTGTATTTTATTACAAATATATACAGATCTATCTCAGTTAACAATGGTTTAAATAAACAATTTAAAAATGGTGCATCTTTTTATACATGTTACAAAAAGATTTTAAGGGTGAAATTTCAGCATTCCAAGTTACATTTACTCTAGGTAAGCAGCATGACAGTTACCGTACAAGACAGTATGAATATGATGATACTAATATTTATGAGCAGACTGCTATTAAAATGGAGAAATTTGATGACGGCAATATGCATGATCTGGATTTTGAAGATGTGAAATGTTTAGGATCAGCCCCACACGCACTTGTCCCATATACAGAGCACCCCCTACTGAAAATTAGTAATTGGTGCTTAGATACAAACATATATGATGTATCTAGGGATTGACACTTGCTTGGGAAACTGAATCTGACCTATATTTCCAGGATGAATGCTTTCGTAATATTTGTGTACATGTATGGCTGGTTATGATTAAACTTTCATGGATGATAAATCTTCCAGTAGAAAGCATGCTACAACGGGATGAAAGTTTTAATTAAGAATTTATATATGAGAAAAAATTGCTGATGAAATAACGGGATATAATTGACTCAGGCAAGCAGTGTGGACCCATGAGCCTCTTGTTTAGTTCAGTCCGAGTTTCTCTGAAGAAATAGAAGTACAGTCGAAATTTAGACCCCGTTGTATATTTATATATATATTAATAATATATCTACCCTGAATATAATTCGTGTCTTTACATTTGATTGTTTTGCAACGAAGCATTTTGAGGTAACGATTTTTTCCCTTTTTTGAGGGGATGTATTAGTCTAAGATTATTACTCTGAACCCTCCTTTCTCGCACTTTCAGATGTGCGGCTAAGCCTTCCAAATTTTGTCTATGGGTTAAAAAACAAGGTTTGAGAACTTGTTAATCTTTGATTTAGTTGTGTGAAGCTTGAAGTAAATTAAAAGTGGTTCTTTTTAACATTTAAATTAACCGTTGATTAATTTATCGATCTATCTCAACACATTCAATCACGATCATCGGAAGTTGTACGATCTGATTGATGTCGCGCAGTCAAACAAGGTCAAGAAAGGTCATCCCGAATTTCTAATTGACCTGAAACATGTATTTGGCTGATATCAAGAAAGCAACAAAGGACTCCATGTTGATTTGTTACAGTATTAATTGCACAGAAGTAGAGATTTGAGGAAATCTCCAGTTGTCTGAAGCAGTGAAAGCCATATTCGTTGCAGCAGACGATCGATTTCGCGCCGACAGGAAAGGATGTCTGCAATCTATGTTCTGTAATCGCCTGACTTTTGGCATGTATAATGTATGCTATTCTCCATGTGGAAGTATGCTTCTTTCTTCTTTTGGTAAGTTTTCTATCATGATTTATATTTAGAAACCGTCTCATGTCAGCATAACTGGAAAAGTTGATGATAAAGCATGGTTAAAGATGAAACAGAACATCCAATGGTTTTAAAAAGGAAGAAGTTAAAGCCATTGCCAGAATTTCAGTTATTTTAAAAAGAAAAAATTGTATCTTTTGCTACAAGGTGATTATTTGTGATAATAAAAAAAAATGCTAACATTTTCGAAGAATGGTAAAGCCAATTTATCAACCCAAATTAAGCCAAATTAAAACAAATTAAATTACTCTTTGTAATCTTGCATCTTTATTATCATGAAAGATGGAAAATTTCATGAAGGATTAATAACCAAATTAAGAACAAATTCAGTATACAGAAAATTTCAAAAGCCTAAAAATTGCACGTTGTCACATTTGCAAAGCAGACAGTGATTGGAACTTCACGAACAGGGTCAAAATTGATTTCAATATACATAATTAAACAAGTGCGTAATTTGTACATTTTACGAGAATATCGCTGATGTTACATCCGATCCTTACTTACGATGGCAATTAGTGAATGATAAATTATACGTCAGTTATATTAGATTTCTTTTCTTTCACCGGTGGACTATATTAATGATAATTCGACAAAAATGGAAATCTTCAACATGTAGCTGTCGCCTCTGCAAAAAAAAAATCAGTACACGTTTTTTCGCCTCAGGGTGTAAGGAATAAAACCCGGGGTAAATCCCGGTAAACCCTTGATTGAACCTGGATAACTAATAGTGCACTAAGAATTAAAATGCATATTATGTAGACAGGATCTCAGTTATTTCATCCTCAAGACATGCAGCTAATTTCAACAATACGCCTGAAATCCTTTATATCTCTGGTTCCATGTAATAGACATATTACTCTAGAAACAGTCATCTCCAGAAATCAATTTTTCATTAATGAGACATCTGTAATTTGTACATTTACGAGGCTATTGTGAAACATAATTTCGAGTTCTTACCGACGATAGCAGTATGTACATACTGTAGTGAATTATTTAATGTTGTAGTGGTCAGATGATTCTGTAGTGGTCCGTCAGACCTGACCAAACTCTTATAGGCAGCGATTTTCCAGTTCGATCAAAATCAACTCCCCAAAATACGAAAAATAGAAATAGTTGAACTTTTTGTAGACAACTAGAATTACATTTTGACTGGCTAAGAGTAAAATAATTGACATTTTCTTTTTGTTTCTTTTTGTTTTAAAACTCGGTTTTCACGTTAAGCTTAAACCAAAACTACTAAAATTCTTTGCGCAAATTCAGAAAGCATGGAAATCCACAATGCAACACGAATGCATTTCGCTAAGTACTAACTTTGTTCTTGCAGAAAAAATGATAATAAAAAGCTGCATAAAAGAAAATCACTTTGTTTCAATGGATATTACTTATACATGTATAGTAGCTAAGCGGTCTTTGTTAAATCTTTTTGGCTTCGTTACAGAAATTAAGAAAACATGACGTCATTTGACATCACATTCTAAATGTTCTATAGAACAAACTGGTAGAGCAGCAGCTACAGTCTCTTCAGAGATATGCATAATATCTAATGTAAAAACTCGACCATGCTGTTATGCCATCACAGTATGCCATCGGTAAATCAAATATACGACATGACGTCATAGGACCCGTCTAAGTGTCTAGAATGACAGAAAAAGCCATAAAACACAATATAATAATACCTCTTCTGCATTATGTGACCATAGATAAACGAAACTCTGAAGAAAAGCTAATGGAAATGGTAGATGAAATAGTCTCTTAACGTTGAAACCCAAGTATGATAAAATGATTAATACTTTAAATGTCCAATCTCATCCTCTGAAACGATAATAGCACGTTACTTCGCTTAAAGTATTAGTATAGTGTACAAGTCATATACTTCATGACTAAAACCATACGTTCAAGATTAAGATGTTTTTAATTAAGGTAATTGATTGTTTTATCATCGAACCAAAGGGGGGAAAGTGTAGTTTTTCATCTCATGTAATACTCCTAAAAAGGCATAACCAATGTCTTATAATATGAACTCAAAGATATTTTTAATAAAACCAGAAATAATTTTATATGCAAATTAGAAAAAGGAAAGATACTATTAGTAGAGTACATGTAACTCATACAGAACGTACGACGTGGCAAAAAAAAAAATACAAATATTCAACTGCATGGCAGCAGTACAGTTCCGCAAAAATATAATTTATATTCTTAATCATGCTAAGGCACCATAGCTTTGATATTAAGTTTGTGACTTCAATTCACGAAGCTTTGAAAATTATACCCTTGACTCAACATATAATTGCATAACAAAGTACACGTTTCTAGAAACGACGCAAATGCATTATGCTTTTATTACATATTTCAACAAAGGCCAAGCATGCTAGAAAGCAATTGCATTAGGAAAGAGTTAAAAGGATGCATTTATTGTCTTGGATATGAAATATACATGAGATCAGTTTTTGCTATGCACTAACTTGCCACCTCTCAAGTTACCACGGGCGCCAGTGATTCAAATAGGTTTTTGTTAAGAGTAAAAATTTTATGTAATATTCTAGTATTGAGTAGTCTTGGTCTTTCCACAGAGACAAATAAATTTATTTGTTCGCCATTATCACCTTCAAAACTCCTGTATGTAAATAAACAGCGACTCAATTACGAGAGAGAGAGAGAGAGAGAGAGAGAGCAAAAACTCACAAAATAATTCAGTTTGAAAATTTTTAATAGAATTTTTTTAACAATATGATTTTATGTTTACTATGCTAGACATATAATCCATGAAACGAATATGAATTTATTCGCCAAAAGATATGGAAAATAGTCGAGCAACAGTTACTTTACAACTCTACCAAATGAATTTTCACTATATCCTTTTTTGTCGTAATTCCATTAATACTGTATTCCCTAACCCCGCTTCAGAGCAGATCAGTTGACTAGACGCGACTTCTTTCAAATTAATTAATTATAAACAATATCCCCAACTTTCTGAATCTTCTGTGATAAATTATGCAGGCTAATAATACCTCCCCTCCTTGTTATCAAGAGTCTGGGCGTTAATCGGACCCACAGGGAATCGATCAGTTCCGTCGAAAAAGCCAACAAAACTTATTGTATCATGGCTGCAGTATTTTTCCTTTGAAGTCAAGTGTACAATAACTGGAGATACACCGATGGGTGTATCCAGAAAAAAAAACCGTGCCGTGTATATGGGCGGAACCAGCAAAAACTGTGCCATGTAAATAAATTATTGAACACCAAGGCGATTTCATCATTTTAAATTACATGTATATTGAATCTAAATTACAGAATGAATGGGCTTTGTAATATACAAATGCAAAAATTCTGCAAGCGAAATAAAAGTCTTTCACATAAATTACAGTACGTATATATCCCAAACTACGAAATGATTTTACGGAGCTCTTCAAATATTCAATCCACAGCAACGCCAAATCAAATTCTTGACATGAATTCCACACAGAAATATATTAAAGTATCCCACCTATTGTAATATAGGGCTTACGCTGCACTGCATCCACAGATGAAGAGTAATTGACCCTGACACAGCGTTTTCGTGAATGCGACAGCTCTCGAATATGTCAAATGATCAAGGGGTATTTTTTTCCTTATTTTCGAATAACACTTGAATTTACCTTCTTTAACTTCGAATTTTTCTTTTTGATATCCAAAGGTTTTCTTGTGAATTTCATTAACAATCCAGGGGCGAATCCAGCAATTTTTTGAAAGGGGGGAGGCTCCAGGTCGGTGCCCCCAGCACTCATCCACAGAATCACACCGGCCACTTTAAGTCCGTAGCTACCTTTAAAAAAAAGGAGGGCCTCCAAAAACAGTTGACAAGGAAAAAACCCTTTGCATCACACTCTAAAATCGGATGGGGGGGGGGTGGGGGTGGGTGCTGCAATCCGACGTCCTTTCTCATGAACACACGCACATAGAATGTTTTTATTAAAAATACTGACAGAAAGGAGAGATTATCCATGCGGTCACCTGACAAAAACTACATTTTCTATTGGTTTAATTAAAAATCATGCTGAAAATCTGTGACATGACGTTTGATTGGCCATGATACAAGAAAGTTATTGAATATTTATTAAGGTGTATCCTGAGTTATTTGGACGAAGGGCGGAGACTCGTGCTTCGCACTCGTCACCGCCCTTCGTCCAAATAACTCAGGATACACCATAATAAATATACAATAACTATTACTTATTTACACAGGGGGGTTTCCCCAATAGACCTGATACTAATGTGTATCACTCAAACTGTGTGTATTTACATTTGAATGAATGCAACACCAATATACAGTCTATTGGGACTCCATAAATAATAATTGTGATGCTGAAAGGAAGTATTTTTATCGATTCCTAATATTTACTATTGCTCGTTTACATCTATTTCAATTACTTACAGAACGATTGAAGGCTTGCAGGCGTCAATTAATGTTAAAACACACAAAAAAAAGATCCGAGAACCTTTGTGTATGATAAAGTGGATATTCATTTTCTTCTCTTTCTTTCTCTCTTTTTTTGCGTATACATTGTAGTATCGCTTTTGAAATAATCCATATTTTATTTAGTTATACAAAATTTTATTCACATTTTATAACTTATGACAAACTTCAAAGTGAATTTTAATTCTTCAAAAAAGATTAATAAGATTGGGAGATAACAGTTCCCGTCAAGGGTTACATTAAATTTTAACCGAATGAAGCATATATCAAAGTGATAATAATGAAGCTATATATATTTGATATCATAATAATCAGCTGTATGTCGATGGCCAGATTGCCCATATATGGTTAGATGTTTATTGCAAATGTGCTTAGTCATTCTGGACGAATTGCTCCAATCACTCATGCATCATCAGTGACAAATCACGCTTCTTGTATAGACTTAACTCTCCTAATGTGTTGTTTTTCCTCCATCAATCCATATACAGGCTTGTTTTCTATTGTAGCACCGAGCGAACTCTTCAAATGACTGATTGAAAAGGTGTAATACATCCCTCAATTGTTCTTGCCTCGAACTGACTTTGACTTTGGACCAAACTATTGAAAGGCATCAGTTTCAGTCACGACAAGAATCGGCGAGCTGTATTGTGGAGAATTAAAGACCACTAAAAACAAAAACGATCACAATTAGATCTTTAAAAGCCGGATGGCATTTATCGATTTGGCTCTTCTGACAACAAAAAAGGCTCATTGATGGAATGTCGAGTGTGTGTTACTAGTTCGTGGCTTGGAGTACCGCAGAACAAATTGACAACATTTCACTTTGGTGTCTAGGAACTGAGAGAAAAGTTAATTACAGACAAAGCTTAATTAAAAGGTAAGGCAGACGTTTTTCCTACAATAAACTAGGTCTAGACCAATTTTACAGTCATTAATAAGTGGGAAATTGTGTTTTTGTTTTTTAAAAAACCTTCTTATCAATCAAGCCATCTTTAAAGCTAGGCCTTAATGTGACTTGTGATAGCAAAACGTGTCTTTCTTTGGCGAAAATCGAACATATTCTTTCGTACTATAGTACAGTGAAGGCTCTATACAGAAAAGACATTACAAGCATGCCAGATAGCTATTTACGCTGTATTGTTTAATTAAAGTAGTTGTGTGAATAAAAATCATTAGATTTACCAGAATATACATGATTAGCCGGAATTGCATTATCTGATTACAGATTCGGGAAAGTACAACAATGTTTATTATTGATTTTTTAAAAATAAAATGAAAAAAATATGCCGTTCAGAAATTTTAACACAAATACTGAGTTACAAAAAAGAAAATATCTTCAATAAATTGGCATCATCATGCATACATGTAAGGTACCAGTAGTTGAATATACATGTACGGTATGCTTATTTGCGATAAGTGAAATTGTATGTTCAGCTTTTGTTTTTAGCTCACCTGAGCCGAAGGCTCAAGTGAGCTTTTCTGATCACATTTTGTCCGGCGTCCGTCTGTCCGTCTAGCTGTCTGTCTGTCTGTCTGTCCGTCTGTCTGTCAGTAAACTTTTCACATTTTCGACTTCTTCTCAAGAACCGCTGGGCCAATTTCAACCAAACTTGCCACAAAGTATCCTTGGGTGAAGGGAATTCAAGTTTGTTCAAATGAAGGGCCACGCCCTTTTCCAAGGGGAGATAAT
>PRKT01000025.1:1044416-1065209 GCA_003671525.1 Saccostrea glomerata
ACATTTTGTATTCCTTTAACGCCAACTTGCAATAGTCAATTACATTTAGAGCAATTTCGATTGCATGTGTGATTAAGATAAAACATAAATCAGAATTACATCAAAATTGCAAGAAATTGAATGGACATCATGTCATTGTTCCCGTAAATACTTGCATCATATGAATTTGGAAATAAGTGAATAAAACCATACCATTTGTTTCGTACTAATTTTGTAATCATAAACAACTTTTTTTATAAATCTATTACATTATATTCACTTTGGTAATAGAAGTCAAAATGTCTTTCCAAATTGCCCAAAACATCGAACTTAAATTTAAAAAAAATAATTTAGACAATTAAAAATTAGTTGAGACTCCATTACAGATAATATTAGGAAGCTACGTCATATGAATTCTCTCTGTTCTTTCGTACATGGATGATACAGAACACACTTCTACGCAACAAATCGCTTGTGGTGGGTCCCTAGAGGTCGATTAACTTCTGCGTCTTTTTCTCTATTCAATTGTCTTCCTCAGAAGAGAATCAACTTGGACACATAACAAACTCCCTAACCAATCTTTTATCGCACTCCCCCACGATACCAAAACCACCACAAAGCACTCATTCTAGAATCGTCTCCAGACATGGCATGAAAAAAAAATACGGAAATTGATTAGCTCCGTTCGCGTTTTAGTTTTGGACCGCAAAAGTCTCAAACTAAATAGTTCCTCGGAGCCCACAGATGTCAATTTCACTAAAAGTCTAACTCGGTGCTTCGTCAATAAGAACAATCAACCTACAACGATATCACGAAAGGCCACAATTACTGCCTTCCGTTTTTAAAGAAAGGCTTCTAGGTTTCGGAGGATTTTATCATTATTGGTAGGGAAAATTACAACTTTGTGTTCAGCTAGTTGGACATTTCATTTAGTAGATGTGATCTTGCGAAAAAGTGGGTTGCTTATTAGTTTTGTCACGTTGAGGAATAGATGCTCTAAATAGCCAGTTGGATGATCCCCAGTCTTGTTTAAACACTGTCTTAAATGATATAATGATGAGAATTGTCGATAATTCTACGGTTTGTATCCTGTTTTAGACTATTTGTTTAGTGATACAATACATTTTAAGGTACAAGCAAACAGAAAGTAAAAAGAACACGCACCATGAGGCAGAAAATTCATGTCGTTTTGATTTCAGCTAGTAAACTCGCTACATGCAGCTCTTCCGGTATACACAAGCAAAATGCATCAGCTCAAACTCTTTAAAACAGTGCCTATTCAAGTATAAATAAATAAAATGACAAACTATTGAACAAGGAATGTGAATTAACAACTTTTTCTAATCAGAGGGAGGGGTTTGTGATGTATGCAGTTAATCTAAATTCAAAGTTTAATATGGTTGACGCCATGGGTTTGTGGCTTGTATACACTGGATGGGTTTATATACTGAAAAAAATGAATGATGCCTTCGTTTTTGCAATAACAAGATATTGATCCATAATCTTCAGATCTCTCTCATCTACATATCTTTATTCGATATCTGTTTTCTCTATTTTTTCTAGAAACCCTTACAATAAAAGATGATTAAAGGAATGATGACGTCAAAAGATGGATGAAAATGACGTTATCACTTTTGCGACAATCAACACTTGAATCGGAAATCAGAAGACAAAATGGACTCAAAGAAAACAGCTGTTATAAGACACATCGGAAAAAGAGGGCGCGGGAAAGGACAGTTTATTAATCCCTGTGGGATAGCTGTCACACTGACAGGTACATGTATTTTGATATTATTTTTCCTCAGAATTATACAGTCAATCTGCTTGGTTTAGAGCATGTCACGTGAGGTTTGACAATTCGTGATGTCTCCTTCACACTTTTTTTTAAAAATCTAGATTCATTGATTCTTTTAAGTGCAAGTTAAGGACATCTGCGATATGTCAGTTATCATTAAAGACTTTGTACGAAGATGTAGATTTGCAGGAATCTATTTTTATATTTTATGTTAAATGGTTTTTCCCTTTGGTATTTGAGTTACATTCAGGAAATGTTTTCATTCATTGCATTTCGCTATTTGCCTCAATTTTATCATTATTTCAACGACGAAAATTGTCATCTTCTAAATTAGGAGCGTTTAAGATTAAATTAACCTTAGTTCAACTCAACAGTCTCGAAATCAAATGTCGAACGATTTTTTGTAACGAGCAATGAACTCGTATTCCATTTAATGCGATTTTCCAAAAGTGTATTATCTTACAAAGACTCGAGATCGATGAACAATTATGGCATGCTATGGAATCCATTAAAAACTAGAATGAAGAGACAATGCGTGAGAAATGTGTAGGAGTGAGTAATATCGTTAAATCTCTCCCATGGAAAATCTTCTTTTGGGGTTTTTAATTAATAGATAATACAAAAACAATGTCTGTCAAAGCTCTATACTTGTTCTTTCTCTTTAAATACATAAGGTTCAACATCCCTCTGCTCACTCATAATTTATACTTACTTATAATCTTTTTCAATAAAATTTATGTTTAACCGAAAGAAATCTAATTTATGAATAAATAGCACACAAAGCATACATTGTGGAGCAAAATTTGACATAAATAACCTGTTAATGTGATGGTTTTATATCAGTTAGAGTTATCTCTCTTATCAGATTATCGATGAACCTTAAAAAAAAACCGCTGAATTTAGTACTGTAAATGAAGAGGAAATTTAACACTGTCCACTGAAGAAAATCAATAGTGTTTCTTTGCATTAATTGCAATCTTTTTTGTTTGTTTTCTAGGCGACATAGCGGTGGTGGACACAGAAAATCATCGAATTCAAATTTTTCACGAGAATGGTAGCTTTAAATCAAAATTCGGATCAAAGGGCTGCAAAGTGGACCAGTTTAACTATCCATTATGCATAGCAGTCACTTCGCAGAACCATCTGGCGGTCACAGACAGCGTTAACGCATGCGTAAAAGTGTTTTCCGCTGATGGTCAATTGGTACAGTTGTGTGGAGGAGAGTTTGATTTTCCCTATGGCATAGCTGTGTCGTTTGATGGATTTTTCATAGTTACAGATATTTTCAGACACTCTGTTACAATTCTAGACTCTGAAGGAAACCCTCATCATTCTTTCGGTGAATTTGGTTCAGGGCTAAGAGAATTCGATCATCCATATTTCGTAGCAGTCGATCAAAGTAAACAAATAATTGTGTCCGATTCTGGAAACAGCAGCATTAAACTGTTTCATTTCGATGGGAAATTGTTACGAATGTTCTCTCAGAACGATTTCAAACTTCTTAATGAAACTTTCTTTAATTTACAAGGATTGTGTTTAGATGCTGATGGAAATACGCTTGTGATATGCAACAGTACCATATACATTTTGATTAAGAATGGAAGACTATGGGAGGTACTAACGGCGGAAGATGGTTTATTTTGTCCTAAATCTCTATCGTATTCTCCTACCGGGTGCTTAGTAGTGACTCAGTGTGACACGGGGAAACGCCACGAAGTGACAGTCTTTCGCTATAAAAAAGAGGACTTCAAGTCGCTCAATTCCGCGCAATTCTATGCAATTTCATTATAATTCCATATTATTGAAATATTTCATGATTTGTCTGATACAATACATGTATTTACTATATGTTTTGGTTCAAGATATTATGAGCTATGTCGATTGATATTAATTAAGAAGAAATATCAATAAATTCAGTTATAATGAATCTTTTAATTCATGTGCAAGTTTCTGATTTACATGAAATTAATAGTCTTTAGAATATTATGGCACTTTTAATAATGTACCAGTCAAGCATCTACACGCATACAAATTAAATAATACGAAAGAATGTATTTATGAAAAAAAAAGTTAATGTTCCCATATGCACATGTATGAATGTTCCTTTTCTAATTTCCTATATATGTACATTAAACAAAATATATTAAGATTTAGGAGTAATTCCTATATACAAACACAAAATCGTTTAAAATATTAAGGTTCATTGATACATGATAAGAGAGATAACTCGACCTGCTTTGCATTATATGTAAATGATCATTATTCTAGTACCATTCACCACTAGTATAAAGTTCCGAAAGCAGTTTCACTATGACAAAAATATGTAGACAGGACACCATTTCGACATGTGATTCGTTCACGATATGAATTCTGACCCCATAATATTGAAGAAAACTATATTTTTACGATTTTTAATAATTACGTTTTTATGAGAGTATCCACGGGCATCCACCTTACATCAACGAAAGATAAAAGGTTTTTGACACCAACGAAAGAAAGGAGGGTTTTGCATGACAGCCACAGATCCACCTCTATACGTTAGTTACACCCCTTGTCTTTTACGGAAAACAAATCCGATCATATCTCTTAAAGTTCAGCAATTCATGTTCTGTATTATGATTGAATAAATCCCAACTCTCTCATTGCAGGGACTAAAATCTAACATTTTTGAAAAAATACTTACGTGACTTTTCCAGGTGATTCAGGGCTAGGGGTACGGGACCCTTTTTTCAAATATATTTTAAAAATCAATGAAATCCCAGTAAATAATTGCAGGGAAAAAAATACAATTTGCTTGAATACTATTAAAATGTGATATTTCATTCAACATTTAGATATTGATATGTTATTATACAAGATTCTCCATAAAGCATCAATCTCATTTTCATTGTCATTGCTTTTTAGGAGAAGGAGATGGAAGAATTTGATGAAGATCTGTACATGTATGAGGAGCAGAAGAAGAAGAAGAAAGAGAGAGATCCCCTTATCAATCCAGTCTGGGTAGAGACAGAAGCATTTAGTGGAGGAGAGATGATGCAGATGAACCAAGAAGAAAAAAATTTCTGGAAAGGTTTTGTGGATAAGTAAGTGATCTCTAACGATCTTATAAAGGATTTCGCCATATCCCATGTTGTATGATGTATTTTAAAGAATTGTTACACCATGATGATTGCATTCATTTCTATGCAATAGGTATTTGCGTCCTTTGGATAAGAACCCAGAGAAAGAGAAGAAAGACAGCGCTGCTTTAATAGAGCTCCGAAATAATGTCTGTGGTGGAATGGCTCTCATCAATGTTCTGTGGATTGCTATCAACTTCATGTTCCAACTCAGGAAGCCAACAGTTGTCACCATTCCATTACCTGTAAGTCAACTTCAAATTTTTTGCTCAACTGAGGTAATTAAAGGCTCGAGGAAGCTTTTCTGATTTGAGTCTTAAAAAAAGATCCATTGTCTATAAATTTTTAGCATTTTTAGGTCACCTGAGTAATCTCAGGTAGGCTGCATTTCATTTCCGGAATTTTTGGTAATTATCAACTTTCATTTCAGACATTTTTTAGTTTTCATTTCCTACATTTTTTTGCTTTCATTTCCGACATTTTTCTAATATATATTAAGTACCTATATAAACAAATTTAAAAACTTTATTTATGAAGAATTTAAAGGATTAAATCATAAATAAATCATTGAAATCCAATTTTGTAACTCTATCAGTGACTTGGACATAAGTATTGTGCTGTCACTGACGTTTAATTTAGTGCAGATTAAATGTGGTGAAAAAGTTTTATGCTCATTGAACACTTTTATCTAGACTTAGTGCTACATGTATGCATATATGTATGTAGATGTTTTTTTTATTTCTTATTTAATATTTTGATATAAATACTTTTAAAATTCCATTTTCTTTTACTTAGAAACCATTGAATTGCCGCACAGGTAAATTCCGGAAATGAAAAGAAAATTATGTCGGAAATGAAAACAAAAAATGTCGGAAATGAAACAAAAAAAATGTCAGAAATGCTATGCATATTTCCGGAAATGAAATGCAGCGCTCAGGTAAACCCCTGTTACCCGGGCCCCTCAGGATCTGCCACTGTGACTTCTGCCTCTGGGTCAGGGGTTCTGGGGTTAAGGAAGGAGTAGGACAATTGATCATTATTTATAAAAATGCATTAATTTTTTTGAATTTTTTTCAATTGTTGAGTATTTAGTAGACCAACCAAAAGTTTGGTTATGATAAGGAAGGATGCTACCAAGATTGTAAAATTCATTGCCCTTGGGTTATGGGTTTTGGGGTTAGGGTGAGGCTCTAACTAGGCGTTGATCATATAGTAAAAGTGCATTATTATTCCTTTAAAATATTTTTCTCTACTCCTTGGATTTAAGCAAACAAACTAAGTGTAAGTTAACAAACACAAGGAGATTGTTTAATTATAGTAAGTTTTTTGCCACTAAATTGCTGCATAGGACAATTTTCTTATATTTTGAAAAAAAAAAAAGCTAAATAAAAGGGCATTGAAGGGAAATAAATATGAGAAGCTTTCCAGTGTATTGACATCTTATATTTACAGTCTGGAACAGATCAGGATGAATTAGAAGAAGATATAGGTGAGCAGAGAGCAGAAAATGTTCTGAAAGTGGACGTGGTTGGTCTGATGTTTGTCATATTCTTCCTCTTTATTCTGCTAATCCAGTTCATTGGAATGATTGTCCACAGGTTAGTTTGAAGTTTCTTCCAAAAAAAAGGTGATTGATACACTATTCATTACACTTGTTATGTAAATGAAACATGCATATAACAAAGCGCTATGGACGGACGATTTCCATAATTATAAGGGTAATTTGTTTTATCCGTTAATGGGGATGGGGGTTGTAGCCATTTTCAGACTATTTTGACCTCCTTTAGAAGAGCACCATATAAAACTATTTACAAAAATTATCAAATTTTAAAAGTTAAAAAGTATGAAATTTTTCTTTGTCAAATGATAATTGATAGCTTAAGGATACATACCACAAACAAATTTTCTTATCTTCCACATAAAAGAGTTACACTACATTTTTTCAGAATTTGCAGTGTTTGGTTCTAATTTTATAAAACCGGAGTAGTTATTGTAAACATGTACCATGTGAACAGAACGAAGATCGGGAAATGTACTAGCAAGTCATTAAAACCTGACACACATGATCCAAAAGTTCGTGGAATTTCTTTCTAAAATTTCATCATGATTTGATGATCAAACAACAGGCATATTTATAATAAAGATTCATAATGCAACAATATCGGAAAATTTCACCACTTTCCAATCACCAATAAGGTCTCGCATGCTTTCTGAAAATGGAAAGTTGAGAAACCCGGGGGAGACTTCGACGTAAAGTCAAGTTAATAGATATGTCATGTCACGTTATAGAAGCATCTCGGCCAATGTCCAATTCGAATATGTAATTCTACAAAATGCTGCCCTTTTCTTTATTATTTTTTCTTAAAAAAGGCCTGGGTATCCTCTTGCACCAACTTATTTTTATTTTTCACTCATATTTCAAAATACTCCCCCTCTTTTCATATGATGTTCCAATTTCAGTAGCATTGCCAAGAACAGTACGGCAGCCAACAATGTCCACTAACGCTTTTAATTTGTCTAGGGGGATAAACACTTAAAACAGAGCCTCCAAAAGGAGGTCACAACTTTAATCAACGTCCATGGTAGTTTTATTTTTCTTAAATTTCTTATGCCACTGGAAAACCAGTAACAATGCATTTTCCCCAGTCTATATCAATTATATACAGGTTTAAGGTAGAGTGATCCCAGGATTTTCACACAACATATGACTTGACCCAACTTTGACGTTGTCTAACATCTTAAAGATGAACAATAAATCGATCATCAACTAATAAACTAAATATCCAGTTAAATCAGTAAAACTCTCACACAAAGGTTTATAATAGATCGTAATGACAAAATTTTTGTTTTATATACATGTACCACATAGGGCAGTTTAATTCTCATTTCACGCATTAAGAATTAAAATGATGATAAACACATTAATGTCTCCCCCGTATTTCCAAACAACCTTTTCTATGGCAAATGCTTGTTGTTGTTCTTTTTAAATCCCCGTACATATACAACAAGTGTCTATATTCTCATTTGTAATTTTCAACCAATTTCACTTAAAAATAAATAAAATATAAAGAAATTCCACGAACTTCTGGATCAACTCTCGTATGTGTTCAAAATACAAGTTTTGGAAAAGTATTTTAAATATCAATTTGAGAAAAAAAATTAAAGAAAAAAATTGCATTTCATATTTTAGATGGGGAACATTCATGCATCTTATTGCCATCACTGAAATCCCTAATCCCTGGAGAAGGAAACTGGATGATGGAAAAGATATTACAATAAATACAAAGAATAAAGGAAAAATGGCACTAGAGTTTTGTGAAAAGTTTATGGCTGAACCATTGCCAGATTATCCAGATGATGATGAAACGATAGAAGAAGAGTTAAAAAAGGAAGAAAGAAATCTAATCAGGGAACAGATCAAGAACATTGCAGAAACAGGTGAATGACAGAAAAATGTTACTTTTGAGTTTTTTCATGATGTTTTTTTTTAGCTAACCTGAGCCAAAGGCTCAAGTGAGCTTTTCTGATCAAAATTTGTCCGCTGTCTGTCGTTGTCGTCGTCATTGTAAACTTTTCACATTTTCATCTTCTTCTCAAGGACCTCTGGGCCAATTTCAACCAAACTTGCTACAAAGTATCCTTGGGTAAAGGGAATGCAAGTTTATTCAAATGAAGGGCCACCCCCTTTTCCAAGGGGAGGTAATTATGAATTAGAGAAAAATTAATGGCATTTTAAAAAAAACTTCTTCTCAAGAACCACTGGGCCAGGAAAGATGAAACTCATGTGGAATCATTCTCAGGTAGTGTAGATTCAAGTTTATTCAAATCATGACCCCCAGGGGTAGGATGGGGCCAAAATGGCCGATCAAAGTATTACATAGGAATATGTAGGAAAAATCTTTAAAAATCTTCTTCTCAAGAACCACTGGGCCAGTAAAGATGAAACTCATGTGGAATCATCCTCAGGTAGTGTAGATTCAAGTTTGTTCAAATCATGACCTCTGGGGTTAGGGTGGGGCCAAAATGGCCGATCAAAGTTTTACATAGGAATATATAGGAAAAATCTTTAAAAATCTTCTTCTCAAGAACCACTGGGCCAGGAAAGATGAAACTCATGTGGAATTATCCTCAGGTACATGTAATGTAGATTTAAGTTTGTTCAAATCATGACCCCTTGGGGTAGGGTGGGGCCAAAATGACCGATCAAAGTTTTACATAGGAAAATATAGGAAATGTCTTTAAAAATCTTCTTCTCAAGAACCACTTGGCTAGGAAAGATGAAACTCATGTGGAATCATCCTCAGGTAGTGTAGATTCAAGTTTGTTCAAAGCTCAGTTCCAAAGAAACTATCCAAGATATTTTCTTCTATCTTCTATAATTACTATCCAAGATATTGACTTCATATGCTGATAGATCTTGATGAGAGCTATGCAACTGCATCAACAGTTTTTGACATTGGCTTTTCCTTTGACCTTTACCACACTTTTCTAAAATTAGTGTCAAGCTCAATTTAAAACATAACATTCAAGATGGTGTACAGTTATCAAACTTCACATGTTGATATAGCTGTACATACTGATGAGAGCTATTCAACTGCATCACCATTTTGATCTTGATCTTTCCTTTGACCTTGACCTCACTTTTCCTAAATCAGTGTCAAACTTCATATGCTGATACATACTGATGTAAGCAATTAAACAGCATCAAATTTTTGACTTTGACCTTTTATTTGACCTTGATATTTCCTTTGACCTTGACCTCACTTATCTTTAATTTGTGTTTAGCTCAATTTTAAAGATACCATTCAAGATATTTATCAAACTTCATATGCTGTTACATACTGATGAGAGCAATTCAACTGCATCAATATTTTTTACTTTGACTTTTCCTTTGACCTTTGACCTCACTTTTCCCAAATCAGTGTCAAACTTCATATGCTGATACATACTGATGTAAGCAATTCAACTGCATCAACATTTATTTACCTTGACCTTTTATTTGACCTTGACCTCACTTTCATCAAATTATGTTTAAAGTCAGTTTTAATTAAAGAAATCATTCTAGATATTTTTATCAAACTTCATATGTTGAAACATATTGATAAGAGATATGCAACTGCACAACATTTTTGACCTTGAACTCACTTTTCCGAAATCAGTGTCAAACTTTATTTTGCTGATACATGTACATTTATAATAATTTTTTTCAACTTCATATGCAGAAACTTTTCAACTGCATCAACAGTTTTTGACCTTGGTATTTCCTTTGACTTTGACCTCATTTTAATGAAATTAGTGTCAAACTTCATATGCTGATAAATACTGATGTATGCAATTCAATTGCATCATTATTCAAGATATTCTGATTAAATTTCATACACTAATACAAATTTTCATGTTGCATTACTAATAAACCCTCGGCGGAGCGTTCATGTCCCATGGACATATTTCTAGGTTAACTTCTTTTGATAAATTGCCTTGTTTTGTTTACAGGAACAAAAGATAGAGCAGGGCAAGACTTGCGGATGTCATTGAGAAACTCAATAATGGGCAGGTCAATAAATAGAGACTCCTACAGTAACAATCTGGAGAGGTCAAGGAAAATTACCCTAGATAATGCAGATTTCCTTAAGAAGTCGGCAAAATTCCTTGAAGATATCAAAAATCCAACTGATGAAGAAGAACCAAAAGTACGCTACAGGAAAAATAAACACAAGGATAAATTAACCCCATATATTGGGAAGACACTACCGGAAAATGAGAGTGCAGGAGTCAGAAGGTTTGGATCCACAGCACCTGCACAGAGAGATTTCTTGGAAAAGATGCGATCACATAGTTCCCTGACAGAGAGATATAAGCTAGGGGCTTCTAGAAGGGAAACTGGGGCAACAGGTCTGGGAACATCTTATAGAAGAACTGATGTTATTGACACTGAAGAGGATATTTATGATGAAATTCCTGCCACAGGAACACTGGGCAGAGCTTGGTTGAAAAAGATGCGAGAATTCAATAAGCCATCATCCTCCACTGTAGGAAATGGAAGGACAAACAGTGGCTATGTAAGTAAAAAGAATATTACGAGAATCTGTGTCCTTCCATAAAAGATTATGTACGGATCGGGCGGGGGGAGGGTAACTGGGGACACTTTAAGAAAAATGGAAAAGAAAATTGGGAGTTACGGTATAAAATTACATCACAAAAAGAATGATTGCACTTAGTGTACAAAAAGTGGCCCCCAGTAAATTGCGCAAAAATAAAGTATAGAAACTAGCCTAATGAAGTTAATAAAACAATTCTTCTAGGTCTTAATCGCTACTTTGCAAATTTACAGAAATTAAAAGTGAGTAAAATTAAAGAACGTGTTTTGTATGAGGGGTCAATGCAAATCACGAATCTCCATTGTTATTCAAAGTTATTCCAATATATAGAGCTGAAATGCATAGTGAGCGCATGCTTGCCCAAATTTCTCAAAAAGACAGAAGGTGTAGAACTGTTGGAAATTCAACATATTTAAGGGAGAATTTTGGGCAAGCCTGCGCTCGGGGTAAACTTTTTGAAAAAAGGTTCATATCGCCGACAGTTTTCTTCACTGTTTACGGGTATTTACATGTCATTGACCTCATTGTGACCTGTTTAATATTCCAATTTACCACGTGATTTGTAGACTCAGGTAACATTGTGAATACAAAAAAAATCAATAAACCACGTGGCTGTAGATCCGATTAACATTCAGTCGAAAGGCGTCCAACTTAGACCGTTACATGTACATAATTTATGTACATTTTCAATTAATCAACATAGAGTTACCGGTATTTCTTTTTTTGTCAAGTGTTTTATTAGGGTGATGGAATATTAAATGGAACAAAATGAAACGATCTTTTATTTCTAGTCCTTGGATTTAGGGGGCAAGTTTGGAGGCTCAACGAGTTTCAAAGATTTAGCTCCCATCTTCGAAGTAGCAACATTCTTCAAAGTGTTTTTGACTGTAAAAATATAAGGACATGGGGTAGAATACGTAGATTGTGTTTAACGCTGGCATGGAATTTTTACTGGTACATCCCCCCCCCCAAAAAAAAAACAACAAACAAAACAATCGATATACAATTAATAAAATTGTTTTAGTGATAAAATATCCCCACATGCAGCATCGCAAAAAAATATATTCCGTACACCATTATTTGTAAGAAGTACTTACTCTTACTTTAAAAAGTACGGAGAGAGAGAGAGATTTAAAATATCTATACGACACTTATCTTTTAGAATATATAGAAGTTTTTCTTAAATATGATTTTTTCCCCCGTTAATTTCCACTTAGAAATGACCACAAATTGGGGGATCTGGATTTATAGGGATCATATACATCTCAAAGATCCTCCTTAATACCATCTTTTCTAAAAAAAAAATCTGGCGTAATCCTTGAGAAATTCTTTGTGTTTATTTTCCTGTATACAGTTTGTATTTTGTATTAAATTCCAGAAGCCGTTATAAGTGGATAAATATTACATGTTTTCAATCGATCGATGAAATGCCCCGCCTACTCCGAATATTAATGTGACACAATTAAAACCCAACTCGGACAAGCGCAGCATTCCGGAATTAACACCCAGTATATGGCTTTTTTAATTACCATTTATAAAACTAAGGCGCCGTTTTCAGTGTGAATTTTTGCAAGTAATTTACCACAAAGATAACAAAGTATGAGTTAGGTGTAAAATTATTAAGATTTGAGTTAATTAGATAAAGTTAGAGGGGTCCAAAAAGGGGCCACGGCACTATGCTTAAGTGGAAACATTCTTTTTTTGAAAAGCAAGGATGCCTTTCCAAAAATTGTACAATGTGTGGATCAAAGCCTAAGAGTCAAGGATTCATGTGTGGTAGCGGCACTACTGATTATTGCTGAATATTACTGATTTGTTGAAATGCATTTTTTGTTCCCCTACCCTGCCTATGGGTATTAAGTAACCAAACTAAGGAACTGCTAAGTGTATAGTTATGATTACCAAATTGTAAATGCTATAGCATCTGGCTTAAAACATGGATCAAATTCAATCACTGGAAAGTTGTTGAATAATGCTCAGGTGACCTATAAGGCCCATGGGCCTCTTGTAATCTATGAGAAGCAAGAGATAGTCAAAATATTTTGATTTGATTTTTTTATCAGAGAGCTTTTGATGCCCTTTGTCACAGTACACATTTGTACGGGAGGCGACTGGTGCTGGAGTGGGCGGAAAGTGCCGAGGATCTGGACCAGCTCCGTAAGAAAACAGCCGAACATTTCCACCAGGGTCAGTGTGCTTATCGTTTTGGTTCATATTGTGCATAAATAGTAGGGGTTTACTTATTAATTATAAATAAATTGATGATAATGTCCAATAGAATTGAAATACACGAAGCATTCTATGATTTAATCTTCATAGTCCCCGCTCACTGATAGATTAGACTCAATGACAACCTTGAAATTGACATTGATATTTAGAGGCACTTGACCTTTGTAAATTTACATTCACTGAATTACAAAACAGGAACAATTAGTAAACACAGTTAACTGTCAAGAGCTTTAAAAGAGAAAGTTAAAAATGTAAGTATTTTAGGATTGAGATGGTGTCATAAAGTGGATTTAAGTGAACAATAATACAAATGCATTTCAAAGCCCCTTTTTTACTGACCTAATATTATTCTTCTTTGTTTAATTTTGATAAAGAAATTGAATTTTTTCATAGGGAAAACAATGTAGCTGTTAGCTTTTTTGGAAAATGCTTGAGTATTATTTAAGAAAAGGTGTCTTTTGTTATTAATGTAAATAAAATTTAGTAAGGAAGTGAGTGATTGGAACCTACAAAATATAAATACAACCTCCACCACCCACAAATTTACGCAGGAATTGCCTTGGGTTTCTCCTCATTGTGGCTAGGCACTCTGGGCTGATAATCTTCCTGGTCAAACTAACAGTCATCAATTTCGATTCTTCTTATTCAACATGTTCCGGGTACTATGCATATTTAAAAACTGCAAAATAATTTTTTTTTTCAAATATTTGTTTTTGTTTTAGGTGGGCCATCCAAGAAACTGAAGAAATCAGCAATTCTAGACAACCTACAATCTTCAAATTTAGAATTTTAATAGTTGAAAAATACTGTGTTCAAGTTTTTAATGACATTATAGTTCTGCAATAACCAAAAATAATTTGTTATCGTATTTTGACTGTATACGTTTCTCAATGCAAGAACTTCTTAGACATAAATATATTATTTCTGGGAAAAATGTCCTTTTCAATTTATTTTTTCCATGAGCTTGAAAATATCTGGTAGGTGTTTTTAGCATCATTTTCGAAAAGGGAGCATATTGGTTTACATCTGCATGTCAGAGGGTCAGTAGTTGTGTCATCAATATCTTGAATTGAAAACTCTTTGTTTGAAAAACATCAAACTTTCTGAGGAATATATGGGGAAGGAGTTGAAAAATATTGGTTCAAAAGAAAGGTTTTATCACAAAGATTATAAAGTGAAATGTTAAAACCCAGTAGCACAAAATGTTCAAAAGTTATAAACAAGCTTGAAGTTTTATTATAGACCCCTATTCAGGGGGGCTATACTAACACAATTGGGTTACAAAGACCTCTATTCATGTGGGCTATACGTAGACTCTTCGGGGGTACAAAGGCCTCTATTCATGGGGGCTATACGGACACGGCAGGGGGCTATACAGACACTATTGCAGCAACTTTATCATTCTTAATTTCAAATTTGATAACGTTTTAGTCTTTTTGAAATTTTTAACATTGATTAAGAATGATCTTTTTTCCATTTTAGGATTTAAGAATATTAATTTAAGAATTTCGAAATTTGTTAAATACATAAAATATCGAATTCCAAACCGGTTTCAATTTTTAAACTATGTCATAAGCACTTTTTGTCGAGCAAAAGAATTCTTAGATATTTGAATATTGAATTGATTGAGACATAGCTTCGAAATTCAAATCAAAAATAGAATTTTGATATTTGGAATATTTTAAGTAAAATTCTAAGAACTCAAAAAAGTTTTGGATTTTTGAAATTTGAATTTTTCAATCAAAATCCTTGATTAAAAAAATCTTAAACGTTTTACATGTTGAATTTTACAAGTTTTAATTAAACTTAAAATTTTAAAAGAGGTAAACTGATATTAAATTTTGGACTGTTGAGTAACTTTCTGAACAAATGTATGATTAATAACTCAAACGTTTTAAATTCCAAAATCATTTTTTTTTTCAAATTTGAATATATAAGATAAACATCCAAAGATTGAAAGTTTTAAAGTGTTTTTAGAAATTTGAAAATTTTGATTGTTGAACATTTTAAATGTTAAATTTCATAAATTAATTACCTTCGGTTCCGCAAATCTACAGATGTGTAGTTTACAAGAACACTCGCGGACAAATATTTCCAAGGAAGAATAATTACAATAATAGTAGATTACATAGAATCTGATAAAATTACGAATGTGTTACATAGAACGCTGGATGATATTTTTAGTTATGATTCAGATAGTGAAATGTCAGTGCGTATAACAGAAGATAGTAATACTAATAATTTTGGTAAACGTATGATTGAAATGTGTAAATCGTTTGGTTTGAGAATATGTAATGGTCGAAAGCCAGGAGATATTAACGGTAAACTGACTTTTTTTAATCACCGTGGATGTAGTGTAATAGACTATGCAGTAGTTGATTATGAATTGTTTGGTAATTTAGTCGATTTTAAAGTTCTTGATTTTAATGAATGGTCTGATCACGCACCAATATTCCTTACTTTTAAAAAATGTATGGAAGAACCACTGGACCAAATTTCTCAGAATTTCAATAGGACAAGTAGTACATGTTACTTTTATAGATGGAATCAAGATAATATATCTGAAATGAGAGAGAATTTACAAAGTGTTTTACACGATTTAAATGGTATAGTATCCGCTATGGAGAATGGTGTCGATATCTCAGAATCAATCTCTAATTTTACACATTGTCTGAACGAGGTTTTTGAGCCATATTGTAAATATAATATTTGCAATAAACAAAAACATAAGGAAGTAGTTACGAATAAACCCTGGTTTAATGAGAGATGTAAAGAGCTGTATAGAATTTACAAAGAGAAACTTTTCATATTCAATGTATGTAGAAGTCATTTTAATAGACAATTATTGATTGAATGTAAAAACGATTATAAAAAATGTATGAATAGGGCAAGATGTGAGTTTAGGCGATGTCAAGGTAGCCAGTTAGAATACCTGAGGCGCACTTCGCCTAGGGAGTTTTTTAATTTTTTTAAAAATCGTAAGCCACAAAATAATTGTAATCTTAGTGTAGAAGATTTTTTCGAACATTTCAGAAATCTAGGTGTCTGCAAAGATGTTACAAATACTGATTTTTGGAATACAGAATATGATATGAATGCTGTATTTGATGAACTAGATATCAATATAACTGTTAAAGAAGTTGTAGATGTTATAAACTGTCTAAAAAGCAGAAAATCGCCAGGAAAAGATAATTTGATAAATGAATATTTTAAATATATGTGTGAAGAATTAAGTCCACTTTTAACAAGAATATTTAATGTTATATTTGATACAGGTAATATTCCCCTCACATGGTGTGAAGGTGAAATAGTACCTATTCTTAAAAAGGCTGATCCAGATGTAACAGATAATTATAGGGGGATTACCCTCATGAGTTGTATGTTAAAAATATTTACGACTATACTTAATAATAGACTTATGAAATGGTCCGAAAGTAACTTTATTTTAACGGATGCACAGTTTGGATTCAGACCTGGGGTTGGTACCATAGATGCAATTTTTGCACTGCAAAGTATAATTGATAAACATCTTTCGAACGGGAAAAAACTCTACTGTTGTTTTGTGGACTTCCGTAAGGCATTTGATAGCATAAATAGAAATTATCTTTTTCAAAAGCTCATAACATTAGGGATCAAGGGCAAAATGTTTAACAGTATATGGTCTCTGTATAAGAATGTTAGAAGTTGTGTGAAATACAAAAACAATTTTAGTGACTTTTTCAAAGTAGAACAAGGAGTCCTTCAGGGAGAAGCATTGTCTCCACTACTTTTTTCTTTATATTTAAATGATTTTGAGAATGCTTTTATCAGGTCTAATTGTCAAGATATTAGTCTCCAAGAAGTGTCATTGTTTTTAATGTTATATGCAGATGACATGGTATTGTTTTCCGATTCTCCTGAGGGATTACAAAAAATGCTTGATGTGCTTTACTCATATTGTAATGATTGGAAATTATCTGTAAATGTAAGTAAAACTAAAATAGTAGTATTTAGAAAGTCTGGTCGATTGAATCAAAATATTAAATGGTTTTATAATGATGAGGAAGTTGAAGCTGTTAATCAGTTTACTTATCTTGGTCTCACTCTGACATACACAGGTAATTTTCATAAAGCTCAGTTAAAATTGGCTAGTCAGGGGAGGAAATGTATGTTTAAACTTTTGAAGTCTATGAAAAATGTGCATTTTAATTATGCTACTCGTCTGTCTTTGTTTGATACTTATGTAAGTAGTATTTTGAATTATGCAAGTGAAATATGGGGATTCTATAAGGGTGATGCTATAGAGAAAATACATTTAGAATATCTCAAAATTATGTTGAAAGTGAGAAAAAATACATCGTCATTGATGATTTATAATGAACTTGGTCGCCTACCTCTTTTTATTCAAAGAAAAGTTCGTATTATAAAGTTTTGGCTAAAATTATTGGAGTCAGAAAACTGTATATTGAAAAGTATTTACCAAGATATGCTTGAAAGAATTGAGACAAGTTCTTGTACAAGATATAATTGGTTACTTAATGTAAAATACTTATTATTTTCAGTAGGATTTGGAGATGTTTGGTATTGTCAAAATATTACAAACAAAAATATATTTTTAAAAATTTTCAAACAAAGATTAACTGACTGTTTTCAACAAGAATGTGATGCTTTTTTTTCTTCGTCTTCAAAGTGTTTTGTGTATAGATATTTAACAAATAAACTGTGCATGCAATCCTATTTAATGAAACCAATTCCACCCAAGTATATTCAATTGATTACAAAATATAGATTAAGCGCACATTTATTAATGATTGAGAAGGGAAGATTTACTCATATTCCTAGGGAGAATAGATTTTGTTTTTGTTGTCAGATGGAGGTTGAAGATGAGTATCATTTTATTTTAAAATGTCCACTTTATCATGAGTACAGAAAATTGTATATTAAAAAGTATTATTGGTATAGACCTAGCATGTATAAACTTTTACAATTATTATCAACTGAAAATGTGAGTGAACTTTGTAATATAGGGAAATTCCTCCAAAAAGCAGAAGCACTTAGAGATTTACATCTGTAAACTGAGTTTTTCCATGTTTTGTTGGAAATATTGTATGCAACAAACAGTATTAACTTAAAAGAAGTATATGTAAATATTTCATTTATGTATAAAAATTCTGTGCTTTACATCCTGTATATTGTAATTATGTTATCTGATAAGTCATATGACTTAAGGAATAAATAAACAAACAAACAAACAAACGATAAAAAAAAAAAAAGTAAGAAACAGAGTAAAAAAAAATATGTTCCCCAACTTCGTTTGGCGAACATAATAACAAGATGTGTTAAAATTAAAAGCCATTCTCTGTAACCACTTAAACTTCGTTGCCACGCATGGTCACCGATTTTGATGAAACTTCACCCATGCTTAGTACTTGACACCAGAAACAAATATCAAACAATATTTCGTTGCTATGTGTCTCGGTTGCTATGGCAACAGCCGGAAAAGTTTGAAAAATCGAAATTTTCAGCCACTTTAAATCTTGACTGTGACTTAATAAAAACTAGAAAAAGCAAACAAACCATTCTTACAAATACATGACACCTTGATGTCACTTATACTGTAAAGAAACTGTTGAGAATATATCTCTAAGTAAGTGGTAACCAAGGGTACATTTGGAATACATTTAAAATGCTGAAATATGCTGAAAAGCACTCCGTATTCACTTATAGTAGGTGTTACATGCTCAAACTCAATGAACGACTTAAGAAAAACAATGAAAATGTTTGACGTTAAGTATATAAGTACAGGGTGTCCCATAATATATGATATCATTTCATTATCATATGAAATATAATGTAATGAATATTGAATTAAAACAAATGCACCATAAACATTGCATATACTGTCCAATTTTACGTACACAATTTGATGGACATTGAATGGAACAGGACAAAATGAGTTCACTTTGAAAAATGCTATTGTTTTGAAATGATGCCCCCTAAATGACGTCCAATCTGGGTAATGATCATGTCTAGACATTGCACAAAATTCTATAACTTGGGACAACAGGGCATTTCTCTTTAGTTATAACCTGGATTTCTATTGAAAATATACCTTTTTAGATATTTTTTTAGATTTAGATTTAGGTTTAGTAACAAAATCTTAAGACTGGATTTGATAATTAGTTTTGAAATGAGGGTAACCAGCTTGTTTGATACATCCATTTTGCTTGAAATGCAATTTTTAGCAATTTTTTTATGTAATTATGTGGCTAAATTATTTCAAGTATGTGAAAATTTTTAACTGAAATTATTTGTTGCTAAAAATTGTATTTATTCAAATATTTAATGAGACAAAATTTAAAGAAATTGGTCAAGACTTGCGTTTCTGACAATAATTTTAAATGGTATCATATATTATGGGACACCCCGTATAAGCAATATTATTCTATAAATAACTTCATAAATGCAAAACCAGTAATTAAGATTGGGTTAATGCTACTGTCTTGAGGAAAAACATGAAAATTCAAGACTGGCAAATATGCATCCTTAGGACCTTGCAACACAAAAACCATAAGAAAAATTGGGTATAATTGCTACTTTGCAGTGTTACCATGGAAACAAAGAACTTGTGCTAAAAAGTGTATTATTTTCGCTGCATTAAGAATTAAATTGCCATTTAATCAAGAAACAAATTAAAGGACTAAGCTTGAATAGTACTTATCTGTTAGAACTGAAGTTTAATATCATATATTGATAAAATTTGATGAATAAAACAACACTGTTGCTATGGTAACCAAGAAGGGAAAATGTTCGATTTTGTGAACTTTATATCAATATTAAACCCTGTGTGCCAACTTCTTGCATCCACTTAGAGATTGGATGATAGTCAAAATTAAAAGTCAGGTTAGCTGTTAATAAATATCAATCATAAAAGTTTTGGGAATCTACATTTAAGGGTGCGAATCCAAGGAAAGAAAATATTTTTCAGGTTTTTAAGCATATATTTTCTGCTTATTTCCATAGCAACGCTCTATTTAAAGAATCTAATCTGAATTTTTTCAAATGGGAAAACTTGGAGCACGCCATCATCTTATAAAATTGATCTATAGTTATGAGGAAATGTGCTTCTTTTAAAAGATAGGATCAGATTTAAACATACAGAGTGTTACTTTGAAAGCTCTTTGTGGTATAAAAACCTTGGCAACAATTGCCAACCAAAATAAAATATCATATTTTGTTCTTGGAATATGTTTTTTTCTATTATTTGGTCACATTTCATCCTATAATTGCTTTTTATTTTTACGTGTATGACTTTATCAAATTCAATGAATAATTTTTTTCCTTTTGAATACTTTATTACCATAGTAACGTATGTAATAGTTGATTTACCAAACATGTTTATCATGCATTTGAGACATCTGACCTTTAACTTTCGGAAACAGTCATTGCCAATTGTTTGCTTTGCCGCAAATGTTAACTATGGAGCTCTAAACATGTTAAAAAATGCCATTTTTCGAACTTTAAGACATGTTGCCATGGTAACAATAAAACATAGCAACCAATTTTTGTCTGATTTCAGTTTAGGGTATCAATG
>PRKT01000025.1:1073700-1108826 GCA_003671525.1 Saccostrea glomerata
ATTTATGAAATACCTGTTCTACATGTATTCGATTGAATCATTTGACCGATATTTCCTTTCTAAAGAAATGGGCGTGTCTAAAGATAGCTCAAAACGTTTCATCCAAACAGAAAATTTTACCACTTCAATGCGCTTCATTGTAAGTTTATCTGTCTGTAAGAAAAACGTTTACGATAGATTTTGTTGATAAACATGGATTCACGTCTGTTTACTATAATTTACATTCGTGAACTATAGTTAACAGGTTAAGGGTTGTTAATCATAGTTTCACAAATCGTGAAACTATATTTATCAGATCGTGAACTATACTTAAGAGCTGTAAACCATAGTTTACAAATGGTGAAACTGTATTTATCAGATTATTTATGTTTTGCAACCGCAGATGATTGTTTTCAGTGTTAAGTTTAGTTTACGGTTCAGGTCGGTGTAGTCAGCACTCATGCATAGAATCACACCATGGCAACTTCAAGTCCGTACCTTTTTTTTATAAAAAAAGAAGGGGAGCTTCAAAAACATTTGACAAGCAAAAAAAAAAAAAAAAACCAAACCAGACATACATAAACAAAGCAAAAAAAATCTATACACTTTTTTCAAAATTGGAAGGGGGTAGAGGGGGGCTTCGTGTCACTTTTCTGTTCGGTACATTACTTTCAATCTTGAATGTGCGTATTTTCCAGCAACAAAAGATGTGGAAAGAGCTTCCAAAACAACATATTTTTTTAAAACTGCAGTAAAAGATTATTCTCAGAAAAAGTAAGCCCCCTCCTTCTGTATACTACAGGAACATTTTTACATTTTTCTATCTTGATTAAAAATATTTAATATGCATACTTCTAAAAATTAGTCACTTCTGAAGATGGTCCAAAAATGATATAGCTAGAGTTCGATGGAATCTTCCTTGTATGTTACTTGTGGATGTTCGGAGCCTTTAGACGGGATTTGTGAAGGTACACGGAAAAATCTACAGATCTAGCGAGCAGAAAGGACAGCGATTTTTTTTAATTTTCAGATGATTAGAAGTATAAATATCTATTACAGAAAAGCTATTCTCTCTCTCTCTCTTTCTCTCTCTCCAAAAATAAGTGGGGGTTCAAACCCCCGGAACCTCCTCTGGACTGCCAATGCTCTAATATAATATGGATTTAAATTCATTTATTATATAAGTTAATCAAAAGGAATCAATAAAAATAAACCTGAACATATGCATATATTTATATCATACTGGTACATGGAACACCAAAGCGATTGTACTTATCAAATTGACAAATAATTTTGATTTTTCTATACGTGTGATTCGTCCGTACGTTTCGTCAGTTACACAGGTAATCACAAGGTAAATAAGTTTACCGTTCGTTAAACCGATATTCGTTCGTTACGTGTTTGGTGTTCTCTTCTGCACGGAACGGTACGGTTCGTTTCTGAGGTGTAGTAGCACGGTTTAGGGTCTGTACGTAATTCGGGGCTGGGGGTACTTGTACCTTTTTAAAATACATGTACATGTATGCATAAGTAAATTTTTACTATCGGTATAAGTTGAAAATGTTCAGTGTAAAAGTCTGGATGCGCTGCTCTATCCCCTTCCTAGCTTGATACAGTATAGTACAAAATTTCCTTCCATAATGAACCAAGAATTCTCCATAATGGACCAATAATTCCTTCCCTTTATCTCTGGTATTTGGTATCCCTATGGTGGCATACAGCAAACACAAGAATATAGCCGATCTTATCATTAGATCCAAATCAAAATCAAATGAGGTTCAAAGAAATTGATTTATGCATAAGGTGAACCCCTGATGATGGCAGGCCTTATCATAAATATGTAATGACATGTGCTATTAATACTGCCGAAACACTTTTAATTAATTTCGACATATGAGCAATTGACCAAATGCTTCATTAAGAGTGTCGGGTTCTAATAAGTTTACGACATGTCTGGATGTTAGGATGCCGTCGTTTGTTTTTTTTTTGCACATGTCTATCTGAAGACAAAATGGAATTTAAGAGAAATTAGACTCAGCAGGAAACACTGAGCTCAGACATTTCTGAAGATGAGATTCAATAGAACTAGGAAGTTTTACAGAGAAAAATAATTGAGAATTTTTTAAAATGGATATACTGTACAAAGAAAGGAAGGCATTTGTGAAAAACCTAACACAAATTGCATTCAAAAGTTGTAGTTAATGAAAATGATTTTTGTCGTAAGATAAAAATATATTGTTTTTTTTTTGTAAAAAGATCCACATAACTATTTTGTTGACAAAGTTTTTATTGGAAAAATAAAAAAAATTCATATCTTTTAGTGGTTATATTTTTACAATAAAATCGAATTAAATTTTTTTGGTAAAAGGGTCTACAGCTTCTTTATATAAATGGTTATCATAATAAAATACTCACATGATTTATATTTTTAATTAAGAACAAAACGAGTGCACATGTTAATTACTATATGATATTATTAATAGATTATTTCTTTGGTTTAACATTCTTTACGCCGATGTATACATTTTATTTTAAAAATAAATGTATCAGAGGAAGAGGTCCTTGTGTTCTAAATGCTGGTCGATGATCCTGCACTCGAACTTCTGTGTGCCTTACTCTCTATTCTGGTTATGTGGAGTTTCCTTGGTTCATTTTGTAATGCTCTTTTTAGTCTTTGAGATTTCTTAGGTTGAATTCGGAGTTAAAGTTTTCGTAGTTGCCAGCGTTGGTGCCTATCAATTTGCCTAAAGCAGACCTAAAAATGAAGTTACAAATACTAAGTAATCAGTTTTAAGAACGGCCTTTTTATCTTCATTTTCTATTACATGTACTCCTCACTAAGATATTAAAGTGGTGAAGGAGAAACTTTAAGAGTACTGTGCAACAATATATTCTAGAAGTAGACTAGTGTTAATCAGATGTGGATACTTAAAAAATCCAAGGAAATTTTGAACAATTTGAAAGATTTTACCGAAATTAACGGCTGAAAAACGACTTTTCAACTTTATACAAAACCATTCCACACGATGAATTAAAGTCCAGGCTTTTTGATATCATTGAACAGCTGCTTTTTCAATAAAAATGGAACTCGTAAATTTGACTACCTTGTCATTGGTCATTTGCAAAATTATTTTGTTAAAAATATTCTGATTACATGTACATGTACATACAAGTACTCAGAAGTTGACATAAAAGAAGATGCTTTAGTTTCTGATTGACAATATCTATGTGGCTTTTGGAGACCAGGTCTTTCAACAACCCATTGAATTTCCCAGGGTACCAATTGCGCCCCGTAAATAGCAGACCCTTTATTTTGTATTCATATGAAGCAGAATTTGTTAAAAATCTTGTACGTGAAAAGAAAAAAAAACACTTGCTGTGGCTTTCAACTCGACATTTAGATATATCGACGATTTAACAATAGTGATTTCCATTCTTATTCGATACGATATATCCCGGTTGGCTTGAGATAAAAGATACAACAGAGTCTGACACATCGTTTTCATATTTACTTGAAAAAAAAAACGTTAATGGTAATCTAACAATCAAGCTCTATGATAAACGTCATGAACGTAGACAATCGTCAGGTTCCCTTACTTATTGCAGCAATCACCTGCATACTGAGTTTATATATCTCAGTCAATTCGATACACAAGATCAGCTCTAGGTATGAATAATTTGTAAAACGAGGTAAATTATTGCCAAACAAGTTGATGACACAAGAAATCAGCTGTCTCGTTTAAAGTCATCGATACAATGACCTAGTCAGCAATTACAATTTATCACGCCCCGTGGGGATCCGGGTTAGAATAGGTCCTCAGTACCCCATTGCTTGTCGTAAAAGGCGACTAAATGGGGCGGTCCTTCGGATGAGACCGTGTAAACCGAGGCCCCGTGTCACAGCAGGTATGGCACGATAAAGATCCCTCCTTGCTCAAAGGCCGTAAGTGCCGAGCATAGGCCTAAATTTGCAGCACTTCACCGGCAATGGTGTCGTCTCCATATCAGAGAAATATTCTGGAGAGGGACTTAAACAGTATACAATCAATTAATCAATTTATCACTGAGTCAATTGCTGAATAACGTTTTTCATACCAATTGTTAATCCATTATTTATACAATGAATTGACGAAGAATTTTTCCGTTATTTCCCGATCATGACAAGGAGCACATGGCGGTTGTGACCGGTTGGCGTGGGATGCTTACCTCTCCACGGCACCTTATCCCACCTCTGATGCTTTGGATGCCCGTGTTTGCTCTGTTCCTATTTTACATTGTTTTATGAATTTTTAATCTTGAATACTCTTTAGCTTTGTTATCACCATATGTTTAATGTTAGAACATTGCCATTTCATATAAACCTTACGTGCTTATTTGGTACTTGGTAGTTAACAGAGACTTGATCAGAACCATAACAACAGCAATGGTGGCAACTGCCCCTACAGCACCAGCAACACCAGCAGCCGCTGCTTTCCACGTGACCACAGAACACGTGGGTTTGTTATTATGATACAAACATTCCTGAAGGACTCCACATATCAGCTGGTCACAACCGGATTCTGTGAATCCGATATAAAAATATACATTATTACAATTTTGATAAAATGAAGTCTTTAAAGAAACCTCGTTTTGGATTCTTTTCAAAAAACTTTTTAATACTCACCTTTTAACAAACCTGCTTGTCCTACGCTGATCATTATTGATGCACTTGTAGTAGTCCCATCTATGTTAGTGACCTTACATCGATAATGTCCAGAGTCGTCGTTGTTTACGTTGAAAATAGATAAAGAGGGAGATGACAGAGAACCTCCATCGTATTTCTCAGAAGACGATGCATCGAATACCTCGAACGACTTGTCATATAAACCTTGTTTCTCCCACGCTATCGTCGAGTTTGTCTCTGTGTCAGATAGAGTCACAGACAGGGTCACATTGTCACCTTGACTTACTGTGTATGATGCGATAGATACATTTATAGCAGCAGGCTCTGGAAATTAAATTTTCATCATTTATTGAAGTATAGTACATGTATATGAAAAAATATAAGAAAAGGGGTTAATTTAAAAAAAATGCTTTGTAAAGTCATTCTAAAGATAACAAAACTACTAAGTCTTATAATTGAATTTATCAAATTGATGTATATTTGTAAATTTGGATTTTATCAAATAGTGGTTGATAGGAAAAATATTTCTTTAATAATCTTAACTACAGCAAAACATTGTATTAAAAAAAACAATATGACACAATTATTATCATAAAAATATACCCAACATTGTCTGATTTATATATTTAGCCAATAATTACGTTTTTGGACATTGACGTGAAATAAAGGAGATGTTGACTTTCCATTGGAGTTGACCACGTTACATCTGTAATAACCACTGTCTTCTAGCACTGCATTAGCAATCTCTAAATAGGGTTTATCGAAAGTACCGCCTTCGTATCGATCATTTTCAGATATATTTACTGCAACAAATGTATCGGGGTTGGAAGTGATCCTTTTCTCCCAGCTTATTGACCTCACTTCCGGCCCAGAAGTGTAATTAATGTTAAGTACAGTGTAAGACCTCGTTTTGACTGTGAGTGACGTTTTTCCTACTGATATCACAGGAAGATCTGTAAAAAAACATTTTCAATGGAAAATGTTACATATTTTTTGACATAAGTAGTGTTTACTGTAAACTAACTTTTATTCGCGTACGAGAAATATTCCGGTGTTTGGCGATCTACTATGGCTTACGAATATTAATCGCCGTAAACAAATTACTTTGCCTTAATCAGGTTGGGGGGAAACGTAAATTCCGCTATAATAGTGGTATCTCACTATTATAGTGAAATTACGCTATATTTCCTGCCGTAGATACCCTCAATTTCATCCGATACCATGCAAGGTGTTTGAACCGCAAGTCATGGTGGGTATTAAAATGATCAAAAACTGTAATGCTTGCATGTTTTGAATTTTAATAAATTTTCTACCGTTGCGTTTAATAATGCGAGCACTCTTTTTTTAACGGAAGTTGCATTTTTAACATAGCAACCGATGATTACAGAGTATTTAAGCTTGTTTGAATCTTGTTTATTCCTCATTAAAGTGCACAAATTGTTGCTTATTACAATTGACAACTCGGACTGTAAAGGGTTTATGGAATTTACGTTTCCCCCCAACCTGATTAAGGCAAAGTAATTTTTTAAAGATTATTTCTGTCTGCATGGTTACGGGTATGGAGGCTCGTTATGGTAAACGTAAAACCCAATATGGCAAACATAAAAAAGAGTATATTGATAAACTCGATTATATCCTCTTAACAAAATCAATTTATAATAAATAATCCAAAAATTACTTTAAAAAACAATCGTAGAAAACATATCTAATTTATAATTTTGGCTGTTAATTGTTTATTTCAGAATAAAAGACTCAATTTATTTTGGTGTTGGGAATATTTTACACGAGTGCCTGTAACCTTATTTTAACACATGTTCAAATAATCATTAATTGACAATCATTTCAACTCTGCACAAACGAATCTTATTTATTAACGTTTTATGTTTATGCACTTAGGCAAGAACGATTAAACTTTAAAATCTGAGAGAAATAGCTTTAGGTTTTTTTCTTGTTATTCGAAAAATATATAAATCTAATTATGTTCATATGAAATGAAAGTACGTTGCAAAAAATCGCACTAAAAGTATCAATTTTTCAGACTTCTAGATTTATACCAAAGTGTTGTTGTTTAAACCACAAGTAAAAATCAAATAACTAATCGCCACTGCTCAATATTTAGCAAAATTGTCTAAAATATCATTGACTCAATACAAATTTTCAATAAATAAAAATTGATGCAAAGCATCAAATCGGTCGCAAACAATTAAGCATTTGTTAAAAAAGTACTTCCACAATTTTGAAAGCATATCCATGTACTAGTAATGGAAGCACAAGATATTCAGGCTGAACTAGAATCTTTAGATGCGTATATTTAATTTTCATCTTCAATAAATTTTTAATATTATTCATCATTGACTTTATTACATCGATGAGTCTATTTGATGACCAGATGCATTACAATCTCTAATTACTTATTTTTTTCAATTATTTATTTATATTGATTTTAAGACAGTCAAAAATTAAAAAGATCGAACCACGTGCAGATACCCTGGAACTTTATCACGTGATAATTCCCTTGGTTTCTGCAGAATAGGCCATGCTGCATGACGCTTTGCAAAATGTAGAAAAAAAAGTATCCTTGTATCATTCGCAGCTGTAACATATTCAAAACAATTTTTACTAGTTGAAGAGTTTTTCAGTTTTTCTTAACCAAGCACTATGTACCACGTCATTACTATCAGGAAAATCATTATTTCCTTTTATACCTATATAGTACTTTTTGTAAAGTCTTTTTATATAGTCAAAATTATCAAATATCTTGAGAAATGACAATGAAATTGAAACATTATAACAACAATTAATATTTAGTTTAAAGCAAATTTTACTTATGATTTTTTTACATGTTATCAATGAAGAGTTATTTTATAGGGATGGGTATCGCCAAAAATTTTGTATCGCGATATATCACGATTTTTTCCCAAAATATCACGATAATATCATGATATTTTTGCAACCCATTTTTACAATGATTTTAATGAATTGTCATTATTTTTCTTAAAGAAATGCTAGGGAAAAAAATTCCGCTTTTTTGAAATTTTTATGTACATAAAATTAATCATGTTTGGATGGTAATATGCTGTTCTTTTCACCTTTTACAATATCTTTTAGACTTTCTATGATTGTAATTTAAAAAAATTGAACAAATAAATGAATAATTTCTGAGCTTTATGATATGTACCTAAATACCGGTATTTAGGTCTCCGTATCACGATACGTATCACGCAACAAAAAATCGCAGTATACCAGTATACCGATAAAATCGCACATCCCTATTATTTTACTGAACTATTACAAAAATTACTTCTCATTTTTCATGTACACTATCGAACACAACCACAAGAAAATCGGCCGCAGCAGCGGCGACCGATAATAATGGGTCTTTACGTTTACCATAACGAGCCTCCATACCCGGAACCCATGCAGACAGAAATAATCTTTTTCTTGTTTAATTCCATAAACCCTTTACAGTTCGAGTTGACAATTGTAATAAGCAACAATTTGTGCACTTTAATGAGGAATAAACAAGATTCAAACAAGCTTAAATACCCTGTAATCATCGGTTGCTATGTTAAAAATGCAACTTCCGTTATAAAAAGAGTGCTCGCATTATTAAACGCAACGGTAGAACATTTATTAAAATTCAAAACATGCTAGCATGACAGTTTTTGATCATTTTAATACCCACCATGATTTGCGGTTCAAACACCTTGCATGGTATCGGATGAAATTGAGGGTATCTACGGCAGGAAATATAGCGTAATTTCACTATAATAGTGAGATACCACTATTATAGCGGAATTTACGTTTCCCCCCAACCTGTTAATAGTAGGCCCACAGGAGTCTGAAGTTTTTAGCGTCAAAAAAATGAATGAATAAAACATCCGGAAAAAATTCCTACCCTCAACTAAAAACACTAGGATAGTAAGGTGTTTTGGGGGACGCACCTAAAAAAAATAGCTCTGGGTTTGGTCAGCAAAATTTCGCGACTTATTCACTATCCGGAGTGTTTGTGCTATTTATTCAAGTTAAAATATCCAATATGCTTGACAATACGGGCCGTGCATGGCCCCTTTTCCACCTTGACAGCTCATCCTGGACTCCATGCCACTAAACCGGAAGAGAGACCCGCAGTGAAAATATGACGTAATTGAAGAAAAGAAAGAAAAAAAGCATGCAAAACGTACATAATTATGTAACCATAATTTGATTTATATAAAAAATGTATTTTTTCAAACAAAATAGTGCCTTATCAGGTCGCTAAGTATAGGTGTTTGGCTCTTTGTTGACTGGTCTTTCCGATTATTTAAATTTGGCGCCTTGTAAAAACTGAACTATCTGTCCCTGATACATATTGTCATATAAGTAAGAAAAAGAATTGATAACTTTTTAAAATTCTCTTAAATGTATTTAAAATAATTGATTTAAATTTCGTTGAACAATTATTTATTTTATTTTATTTGAACATGCCCTCGAAGACATCAAATATACACTGTGTGATTCACTTCCGGTTTAATTAGTGGCATGGAGTCCAGGATGAGCTGTCAAGGTGGAAAAAGGGCCATGCACGGCCCGTAGTCGTCACGCAGACTGGATTTCTTAACTTGAATAAATAGAACAAACACTCAAATACTGAATTAGTCGCGAAATTTTGCTGACCAAACCCAGACCTATTTGCTTAGGTCGGTCCCCCCGAAACACGTTGCCATCCTGGTGTTTACTCTTTTAGATGAGGTTGGGATTTTTTTCCGATTTTTTTTTTGACGATAAAATTTTCAGACTCCTGTGGTAGGCCTAATGCTTTACAATCGCAAACTTGAAATTTCACGGATCATTTCAATCTGACAAATCGCAAATATAAGATCACGAGATGAGTATCTTAATATTAAATTATTTAATTTTGTATGTACAAGCAGATAAAAGTTAACCTTAAACAGAAGTTTTTTGGATAACTGTAGAAATAAATAGATAGTCTGGGACTACATTATTCAATCATTATAAGCTTACTGGTTTCAATAGTTATTTGAAAGGAGGAGCTCATTGCTGTTCCATCGCGGTTTGTCACTGCACATCTATAGAACCCGTTGTCAGCACTTGTGACGTTGTATATTGTCAGAGATGGAGAGGATATTGTTCCTCCAGAGTACCTCGAACCCGATGTAATATTGAGTGGTACAAAGGATTTCGAGTATAGGTTCATTCTATGTTCCCATTGCACCTCCAGTATTGGTAGCTTTGACGTAACGTTTATATCAAGTGTAATATTAACCCACTTCCATGTAACTAATGATGTCGTACCTTCTGAGATAATTGGAGGGGCTGCATCAGACAATTTAAATAACATTTAAATGTGTGTAATTTAAACAGATAATTAAAAAAGTTAAGTGATATAACTACATTATCAACTTTCAACAATTGAGTTTTCTTCCAGATGTGTTCGGATCATTTTTACTTATAAGTATGTCAATCATTCTAATATGGGAAATTTAATTGATACATTACTTTAATTTTCATCTTAAATTTTCAAAGAATGGCGACACGTTCCTGTCTGTTTTTTGCATTTCTTTGTTATATATCCAACATCATTCAAATTTTCATTTATTTATCTTTTGATTTTTCAACTTTTTCTAATAATGCATTAAAATTTAAAAACAATTTCCAGTATATGATTTTATAACTTGCAAAAAAGCCTGAAAATGAATTGTATATTTTTGCTGAGAAAACTTCTTAAAGTTGCGATACTTCATTCACAAATCTCGAGAAATATATATATATATTATAGAGTTAATATATTTTTGAGGAACGTGTCGTCTGAATTTAATTCTATGGTTCTTAAATTAGTATCATGAAAATATAATTACTACGTATGTTGACATCAACATAAACAATTCTCATTGTTGTCCCATCGTCGTTCGTAGCTCTGACACGATAATAAGTTTCATCCGTCAGATCCACATGTATAATCGTTAGTGATGGTGATTTAACATCTCCACCAGCATAACGGTTATTGAACAGCATTTTGATAACTTCGTAAACGTTTGTGCTGGTGTTTCTTTTTTCCCAGGTAACACTAGTGACTGGGAGGAAGGATAAAATATTTGTTTGGAGAGTGATGTTGTCACCGGCATACACACTATACATGGACTTTGTGGTAATGGATGGCCGACCTGAATTGAAATAAACATTTTCCATTAATCACAAAAATTCATGATACGGATTATTTCCCTACTTCACAATCTACTTCTCATCTATCAAGAATTCTTTCCTTTTTTTTTTTCGAAATTAATCTATTAAATTCATTGTTAATTTATAATTAGGTGTATATATTATGTGAAGAAAGACAAATATTCTGTACAAAAAAAAAGATTTTGAGTAGGATTTTTAACTGAATTAACACTAAATTGAAAAAAAAAGCAAAAAAGAAAGAAAGAAAAGAAAAACAACAAAGTTATGAATGTAAACATATCTACTAATACTTTTTCCGCGCAACCGTCGTATATGAAGCCCAAACGATCATTTGCAATGATTTCTGTTACTGTAAACAATGGTAAATCAATATCGGTGCCAGAATAATTTATCTATTCTCGGAAAATTTGTTCAATAGAAAACAGACTGTGTTTGAAATTTTTAACTTTAAATATATATACAAAAAGATAAAGAGTCAAATCAAACCTTGAAATTAAAACAAGAAAGAATTTTTTTAAAAAAGTAAAGAAGCGCACAAAAGAGTTCAATACTTGATAAGAAAGAAATATAGGTATAGAGATGCATACTTACTGGGTGTGACAGATAAATAAATGCAAGCTATATCTAACACCGTCGCTGTTTTCTACTGCAATCCTGTAATATCCCTTGTCTTGAACTAAAACTCTTTTGATAAATAAATTAGGGGATCCTATTTTCCCACCATCAAATCTTTTTTCACTGCTCGTTTTTAGTTGGTAGTAATTGTACGGATAGGATGAATTTCGCTTTTCCCATTTTACCGATAATATAGTGGAAAATGATGTGATATTGACATCAAAAGTCACATTTTCACCAGAATGTACGTAAACATTTCTCGCTCCCAAAGAGATTGAAGGGAAACCTGAAAAAAAATATCCAATCAAAAATCTGAAATACATATCTCTTTGGAGATATTGGAGAATTTCCTCGTTCGAATATTAATCCTACAGAATTCGTAGAGTACCGGGTATTTCTTCGGTCGAATATAGGAATTGAAAACATTTGAGGACAAACATTTGGAAAAATAATGTATCTCAAACCAACAACATTATAATAGCAAAAACAGAAACTATACTCTGTGACATTCACCGAATGAAATATAAAGTTTACGGAGAAGGAATGCATAAGAATGGGCAATAAACTTACGGAGATTAATACGTAAATAAAACGTCCTGCTCCTTGTTCCATCTACATTTGATGCTTTGAACCTATAATATCCAGCATCTATCCCACGGACACTGTTTATCGTCAGTGAAGGGACATTCATCGTTCCGCCAGAAAATCTGCTGTCCGTTACATCAATCAAGGAATAAGTGAATGGGTATTGGGAGCTGCGTTTCTCCCAACTGACCGATATCATGGGTAACTCGGATGTGACGTTAACCTCAAATGTGAGATTAGTTTCTGAATAGATGTTGTAAAAGTTTCTTGGTCCCGTTAATATAGTAGGTAAGCCTTTAAAACATTTTCACTTTAAGATTACATATTTAAATGATTTTTTATTTCAAAATTTCCCAGAAATAAACAAAAATAACCTTGAATGTTTAACTTACGGACAATAACATTTATGTAAATGCTCGAACTTTTGGATGTGCCATCAGCGTTGGACACTTGTAGACGGTAATATCCTTTATCTTTCGAGCTGACGTTACGAATAAGGAGAGACGGAGAATCAAGTGTCCCACCAACGTATTTGTCATTTGATGTTGTATTCAAGTCATTAAAGTAGTAGTAGGAATAAGAACTTCTCTGCCACGACAAACTTAAAAGCTTGGGACTGGCATAAACAAATACGGAAAGTGTGACGTCTTCACGCTTGTTTACAGTGTACCTTGCTGAGTACAGAACAACGTAACGCCCTTAAAGCATAAAAAATATGTTAAAAATTTAATTGACGTAATTCAATATTACAAAATATTCCTAAGTTATCTACCATAATTAATTTTGTGAATTTGTTTGATAAAAGAAAAATTGTGAAACATCTTTTAAACATTTGTCAATATATACATTTAATAAATACAGGTATTGTCTGAATGAATGTGGACATTTAAAATATTAAATATTCCCCTTTTTTAGCTTTTAAAAATTTAAAAATAATGCACTTGTTTATCTTTTAAAAAAGAATTCAAATAGATTTATTTTCGTTTTAATTTATATAATTTATATACTATGCGATTCAGAAATTGCAGTAGTTCAAACGACTATTCTAATATTACGAAGTCTTGGTAAAAGGAAGAAGGATAACTTTTAGTTAAAATTTTCATGTCCCGAATTGAACTGTTTCTATTATTTCCATTAATTTCTGAAACTACGTACATGTACTGTATGTATAAGGTCTACTCCATGAGAGAGAGAGAGAGAGAAAGAGAGAGAGAGAATAACATATAACTTACCATCACGTATTTTGACATTGACTGATCTACTGTAACCAACACCGTTAGAACTGTTTGCATAACATCTATAATTGCCAATGTCTGATAAGCTGAACTTGTAAATTCTCAAAGATGGGTGATTTATAGTAGAACCATAATATTTAGAGGAGGACACATCTATTTCTGTTTCTTTTTTCTGGTCTTTTAGTTGCAGTGTCCAGAAAACTCTACTCACATCGGAACCAAATACTTGACATAGGATTGTGACAGTGTACCGAAAGCCAGTAGTAATATTTGATTCCACTAGTACTGCTGGTAAATCTTCAAGTAATAAAATGATATAGCGGGAATCAACCCAATTCCAATTATACATCTGTTCTAATCTGCAAATATCGTGTTTTTCTAATTCAATCTGCTAAAAACATAAAACTATAAAACATCATGTGGAAAACTTGTACTAAAGCTGCTTAACCAGAAAATTTAGAACTTTTGTTATATTACATTTCAAAGTATTGCGTAAAATATTTCAAGAAATTTGTAAGCGTTTAATTCATGTACAATAATTGATTCTGATTGGATAAAAAATTGTTTTGATAACTGCAGCAATAAAATTTAGAGTTCGCTTGCACTAAGCAGCCTGAACTACTTTGGCTGTCTTTACATGTATATTTCCCCGTTTTTTGAAGGAATGATTAAACGTTTTACTTTAATAGATATGAATTTCGAAACCAGTCCGTTACGTTCCTGACTTATTTCCTACTTTCATTTCTTTTTGAATTATCCCCCTTTCGTTTGAATGACAACAATACAATTTATATCGGAAAGAATGAAAGGAATCAGCATATTTATGTTAAATGAATGTCTTTGAGATATCTGGTATGAACAATAGAACTGTGAAGAAATGTTTTATGTTACCAAAGCTGGAAAATGCCGTTAATGTGTTAATTCTAAGGAATTGAATGATTTTGAAAAACGACACCCCATGGTCATGAACGAGGACGGAATATTCTTTTAGCCTAATCTTAAACAGCCGACAACAAACTCTCAGATTTTTCAGCATTGACAGGTTGTGATACGTATTTATATATTCGGTTTGAATTTTCAGATGAAAAGGAGCTAAAATAAAATCCAAAATTTCTGTGACCTAGAACTGTTAGGATATTTGAGTGGCTTCCCTTTACATTAACGAACTTACCGGGGAAAATATGGATAAAGCAAAATATAATAACAAATCAGGTAAGTTTTTTGTGTTAAGGAACTGTTAATTATTGTTTGAGAAGGTTGGTAATGACACGACAATATTTGAGAACTGGTTGTTGTTTTGAATTTCAACAATGTTAACGTACGATTGTAGTGATATATTCATACGCACTATTTTCGATGCGTAAATTTCATAGTAAAGTGAAAGAAACTTTCATTTTATTAATTAAAAATCATAATTAAATGATAAAAAATGAATGTAATATTTTTTTCTTTGATCGAAGTATCAAAGAAAAAATTTGAACGGAAAACGTTTTCATCAACTCGCTACGCATAGCGCAATGATGAAAACGTTTTCCGTTCAATTGTTTTCTTTGATACTTATATCACCGTGCAAAATTGACCCATTTTACAACACTTCTTTTGGACGTTTATTTTGAACTTTATTATTTTCATCTATTATTTTCACTGAACTTATTTCTAAATCTTTATTTACTGTTGGACTATGAAACACCTAATTTTTATTTAATTACATAGTGACACTATATGGACAATTGTTTAGAACTACAAAGAGACAGAGTGTTAACCGTCACTAATCTCTAATACCTTATAAAACAAACATTTAATTATTCAATTGACCTTTCTTTCATGTTTATCTAATCAAACCTTTGAACAGATTGCATAATTTACTCAACACATGTCATTTGTCACTCAGTTTGCTAATTGTTGGCATAGCATTCTTTTATATACCAGTATCTAAATTGTATTTAGCAGTTCGGAGGCCCGACGCATTACTGGCCACTTCCGTCTGTGTTCCCCGCTTGTATTTCTTGAATGTTAAAATTGTTGTCCATCATTTAATTACATGCATTTATTAATAAACTCGGAAACCAGATTACTCGTTACTTTGGACCTTTATATGTGTTATCGAGAAGAATCCTTGGAATACGGCTTTACTACTTCCGGCAAACGACGCCACTCACTTCCCCTGCCAACATTCCCTCTTGCCCGATCAACGACACATCTTTTAGACCCAAACTAGGTGGTTATACTTAGATCAAAGGAAAAAAAATTACATTTATTTCTTAAAAGAAAAAATATTAGTGTAAGTATATAACATCTATAATGGCTTGAGCGTACCTCCAAATAAGTAGACAGCAATGTTTGAGCTATTCCTGGTTCCATACTGGTTATACACAGAACAGTGGTAGTAACCCTGGTCTTCTTCCTGGAAATTCGTTATGTTGAGGTTTGAAGAATAAATTGTTCCGCCCGAGTATTTTCCATTAGGGACTGGATTGATTGGTACGCCATCTTTGTACCAATTAACCTCAACAACGGGAGGGTAACTGGAGGAAAAATTGCAAGACTCATGTCTGCACAAGAACGCGCAAGAGCAGTTGGCATGGTCCAAGCCGGGAGCAGTTCATGGGAGGTGTGTTTCTTTTCGCTTTGTATAATTTTTTTCTTCCAACATTTAAAAACTAATTAAAAAAAGCTACATAAATTGATTAAAACTTTTTCAGGTTGCTAGAACTTTCAACCGAGACCATAAAACCATACCGGAAGTACAGATGATCTACCCCGGGGAGCGAAACGTCGAGTGACGACACGTCAACAGGACAATTACATTAGGGTTGCGCATCTTAGGAACAGACACCGTACAGCACGTACAACGGCGCGACAAACAATAGGAACGCATGGCAGACCTCTGAGTGACCATACTGTGCGCAACAGACTAAGGGAGGGTGGACTTCGTGCCAGGAGACCATATGTAGGCTTAGTTTTGTCGGACAGGCACAGGCAGATCTGTTTGGTTTGGGCAAGGCGCGGCGCCTTGATTTACAAGGGCAGACTGGGGCCGTGTACTCTTTAAGGACGAGTCCAGATTCAACTTGCGACGATCTGACTGACGAAGCCGAGTGTATCGAAGAAGGGGTGAGCGGTACACTGACGCCTGTGTGAGGGAAAAAGGGCAGGTGGTGGATCGATAATGGTATGGGCGGGTGTGTCGTTTCACACGAAAACCAGGATACTTCCAATCCGAGGAAACCTGAATGCTGCTCGGTATCAGAACGACATCCTTCAGCCGGAAGCAATTCCTCACATCAGAGCCAATAGAGGAATGATGCTGATGCAGGACAACGCCACTCCCCATAATGCTAGAACTGCACAACAAATACTGCAGGGACACATTATCCGTTTACTCGACTGGTCCCCATGTAGTCCGGATCTCAATCCTATTGAACATGTGTGGGACGAGCTAGACAGAAGGATATGACAGATTCCCCAGCAACAGAATTTGGCGGTACTGGAGAGGGATCTTGTTAACACCTGGAATAACCTCCCTCAAAGATTTCTACATAGTTATGTGAACTCTATGAGAAGCAGATGTCTTGCTGTCATTTGTGCAAATGGGGACATACTCGGTACTGAATGTTAAGAATTTTGAATTGCAGGGTACCTATACCTAAACTTAATTTTCATCAAGCATAACAATAAATTTTGATGGAATAAAATGCAATTTATTTGTTTATTTATTTTTCCTTCATCTTACATAAAGGTTTAGTAAACATAATTGCGTTTAAAGGTAATGCTTTTAAAAATATCATCTGGGGCGTTAGAAATTTTGACAAGTATATATCGAAGATGTATAATCAATTGACTTTTTTTGAGATCCATTTATACGATTCACGATATCTCCAAGTGAGCTTGAAATTAAAGATACTGCTGAGTCCGGCACATCTATATATCTGAATATTTTTACTAGAAAAAGAACGTTAATTTATAATATAACCAAGAACCTATAAAATAAACGCGATGACTCTAGCTTCCCCGCGCGTCAATTTCCCCCACTTATGTGGTAATACCGCCTACATTTGAGGGAATTTTTTATGTCTCGGGTGATTCTTCTTCTGAGTAAGCTTTTGGTATGAATTTAACCGTTTCTAAAACAAAGTTATTAACGAACAAATTGATGTAAGAAGACTATCAACATTCTCGTTTAAGGTTATCATTTCGTTAGTTCTAATGTCGATACAATGGCATTGTCAACAGATATAATCTAATACTGATCGACATACATGTACTAATTGTAACTTATTTCACGCTAATTGTATGGCCATTATTTGCACAATTGTCAACGGATTTTCCCGTTTCTTCCCGATCATGACAAGTCGCACACGAAGGGTGTGACAGGTCGGAAGAGGATAATCACTCCTTCATGGCACCTGAGTCCATCTCTGGTGTTTAAGAGGTCCAAATTCGCTCTGTTTAAGATTTATATTGTTTCAATGACCTTTTGAGCTTGAATACAGTTCATTATCTCCATATATATCATTGCCCACGATTGACCACTTAAAAAATATTTAATTGATAAAATGAATTACAATGTACTTGGTTAAGTATAAACTTCCAATATCAGAAAAACCTCGCGGTAAATTACGCACGAATTATAATAAATTGATAATATGTTCATAAGTACAAATACTTTAATATTGCGACTGAAATACGACAGAAACCAAGTTAATTGTAAACACTTCAGCGGAAAATGAAACAAATATTATGTAATTAATTAACCGTTTTCTGAAGTAAGGCGATGCATTTTACGTCTCGCACAATTTTATACAAAGTCTTTACTTCCTTATAGGTTGTTTGTTGAGTTATCTTTCTTTGGTTTACGTAAAATCTTTCTTATACTGGTATTCTACAACTTAGTACTTACTTTTTAATCGGTATACGAAATTTACGTACATGTACTTGATATTAATTATGATCAATTACTTCGTACATCAATGAATTATGTAAAACAGTTCGACATTTAACTCCGGACACGACTTTTGTGCGGACTTTCGCCAACCACTTTTCCATAGATATATGGAAACCATTTATGTCATCTGATGGGATTCTTTAACTTAATACATAAACCAAAATATACACCTGATTATCTTCTAGGTAAAAAGATATTACACTTGAAATCAAGAAATCCCATGGGATAATGGTGGGATTTTTTCTCCTAACCAATATCTCACCATTATTCTGTGGGAGAGAAAGGTATTCTGTGGGATTTTTTCTCCCATAGAACTTTGAAAATCTCATAAAAGCTTTATAATGGGACAAAATCTCCCATATACTTGTATATAGAAGATAATCTCCCATCTCTTTATAAATTTGGGATTTATCCCATATTCATTACAAAATAGAGAAAAATTCTCCCATGAGATTAAGAAACAGCAGTTTTTAACCAAATAAAGAAACTATTGATTATTATTTAATTTCATTTAAGGTACTAGTATTTGTTTCCTAAACCATTTTTTTTTCAAATTTTTTAAAAGAAGAAGGTATGGTTTTAGCTTTATTGCGCCCTAAAATTGTAATGACATCAAAAAGTTTTGAAACTGGCTTAAATATTAGTTAAATAAAAGACTCTGAGAAATCAGAAAAGAATATGACATGAAGGTTTACTATTCTGCAAATATGACTTCATTAATGTGAAGCATTTCTTTATTTTCAACAGAAAAAGCCTCAAAATGGCACATGGTAAGGGTGATTTTCCTTTAGAAAACAGTGTCCACAGCCGTCGCCCACGTTAATTTTTTGATATTTTGTGCAAAATTCAATAACAAATCACATATCTCAAGATCTTTGTGGGCGATGCCTGTGGACAATGTTATCTGAAAGAAAATTCCATTGAAAATTGGTGTCTTCTGCAACTTTTTAAGAAAATACGGGAAAATGCACATGTTTATGACGTCATAATAAGCATTTAAAAACACATATGAGAAAATGACTTGTATAATTTTTTTGCATTGAATTTCAATTATTTAAAAAGCATGAGTTTTCAATTTTTACTCCAGTTTCATTTTTTTTAAAAACACAGGGCAAAATTTGTATGGAAACCATACCTTCTTCTTAACCAATTTTGGGGTAATGTTTAATTTTTTCAATGATTAAAGATTTAACATGAAATAGCACAAAAAATCAAAAGTGGTTTTATCTCTATAACTTTCAGTTGTTTTTTTTTTTTTCAATTTCCTTGTATGTAGATTACCTTCCTTTATTCCTTGTATGTAAATCTTGAATGGGAAAAATAAAAAATGCAACTAAGAAATATATTACTCCGTTAATCGTACTAGTCTGGTGTGTTCTCTTGAATGACCATAACTTTTTTTATTTCTCAATGAAATTTTGCCAGTTTGGTATTATTTTGCTTGCAATAGCATGCACTTTCCTTTCTAAATGTAAAATGATAAATTGTAAAAGGGCTGAACATTTCATAGGGAGAATCCATCATCTTGTTATACTCTGTCAATCGTTCTTGTGTGTTCTCTGGAATGACCATAACTTTCTTTTTATTTCTCAATGAAATTTTGCCAGTTTGGTATTATTTTGCTTGCAATAGCATGTACTTTCTAAATGTAAAATGATGAATTGTAAGGGGACTGAAATAGAATGGGTTTCATATTGCCCTCAATCGCTTTTAATAATGCACGATTTTAACATTCTTCTGATAATTTAATTCAAAAACTGGAAAAATTATAACAATTACTATAGTAAAAAAATTCATACTATAGTCAACTATAATAAACTATAGTATTTTTCGTCAGAATATATTCAAAAATTGGGTATAAAAGGCCACACTACAAGTGTTTTCTTATCATATTATACGTCCTAATATATATTCAACTTCATATGAATACAATATTAATTGTGGCAATAGATGCAATGTATAAGCCAATAAAGATTCTACTACTTAATATAGGTTTGCTAATGATAACAAATTAAATTCAAATTAGATATATAAATAAGATATTTTAAGTGTAGTTAGGCATCATAAGATAAACAGCTGAATAATGGCATGTTTAAATCTTACATCATGAGCAAACAAACTAAAAAAGGATATATCAGTTGTAAATTATGCTTTTTCAACAAAGAGGCTATAGTATACAGTTATGGAATGGGTACGAGGGAAATAGCAAATTTATGGTTCGCCGCCTTGGGAAATAGTTTCCTTCCTCGGGGAACCATAAATTTGCTATTTCCCTCGTACATGTACCCATTTTATAACTGTTTTATACCGAAACAATCATAGGCGATCTAATTATTTTTACTAAATGAAGATATTAACGTTAATTCTTCATTCTTCGAAATGTCAGTAAAAATACTTTTTAAAAATAATTTAATTGTTTAAGGACACGATTTAGTACTTATCATACAATCTGTTTAACCGCATGTATTTGTAGTTATGCCTCTACAGTGTTTTTTTTTTTAAATGTCGGAATCTCTGGTAAAAAAAAAATTAAATCGCATTATTTTTATGGAAATCTTACATCGGCGGCTATAAAAAGATAAAGGAGAAAATATGCATGAAATCTCCAGTCTTTACCTTAACTTAAAAATCAGTTTGCACACATTCTTACAGAAACGAATTTCTGTTAGAATGTTTTCCAATAATTACAGCGAATCTTTAAATCACTAGATCAACCGAATGAGAACTTCCCATAAAAAACGCCATTTCATAACAATGAGGAATTTTGCTTTAAGAACAATCTAAAATTTCTCTCATAAAGTGATAGAATCGTCGATAACATTTAACAACAATACCTTTTGTTTCATTTATTTTTTTTAATTTCTCCCTTTGAAGATATGAGAGGAGACAAATAATTCGTACAAGGATGTGTCGTAATTTACTGTGGCTGTATAGGACATAGTATGAGATTTTTTTCATTAATTCGCGGCAACGAAATAAAATTCGTGGGAACGAAATAAAATTCGTGGCCACGAAATAAAAAATAATGATAAAATTGAAATTCTCAAGGCATGGAATTGCCATTGTTGTTGAAACAAATGCCATTTGAAAACGTATAAAGTGCATGATAAAGAAATAGGTTTCGAAAGCGTGAAAGACAACATTTACTATAGATTTAAGTATTACTTGCCTCTAAACTTCGATGTATTTAGTCACTGTCTTTGAGACCTCTTTTTCGGCTCTTTAAAGTTTTATTCAATTTAATATTTCCGCCGAAATATGGCTGAAAAATTGCCGACTCGGCGTTAAACAATATACACTCAATTAATAAATCAATTTAATTTTTCGGATTTGCAACGTTTCGGCGTGAGAATTACTAGGAGTATTGTTACATTTTTGTCGAAATTAACCTAATCTAAGTATAAATTTAATGTGCATTTAGTACGTACATTGAAGTAATACAGTTTGGATGACGAAAACTTTTGATTATCGTCATATACTTGCTTTTTTAAAAACAATTTCATTCATAGCTGTATCCTTGTTGTTTGCTCTGTAGAAACTAACACTTGAAAAATTACCATTCTCGTGACTATTATGTCAGGTTTATGTGTAAACCGTTTGATATGGGGTATTTTATATATACATGTGTATTACATTTTTTTAACTATTATACGTGTTTTATATGTTAGTTTTACAAACATTTGCGTTAGGTGCAATTTTTTCTCTCATATTTCTTGTATTTGAAAATAAATGAAATTTTCACACAATCAAGAAGGCAATATCGCTAAGTAATGATGTCAGTTAAATCAAATTTAACCGTTTTATTAGAGACAAGGCCAGGTTAAGGTCATTTCCCCCAAGACATAAAAAATATCATTGCTAATCAATCGAGGTCTATTTCTGTTTGAAAGGATGATTTTTTTCTTTTTACATAAAAAGATGTAACTATATAGGGTCTATAAGATGATTTTTCATGATACATATATTGAAATGAAAATTCTACAAGAATGGATATTGACTAATCCGAATTTTCTCTATTTATCTTAGTTTTATATGAAATACTAGTTTAATACTAGTTTAATATTTTTATATATTAGATATTTTTTGTTCTTATTTTCACATATGGTAAAGTAGTCATACACAGATACAAAATGATACAAAAAGTTTTGATCGTTTAATAAGATCTTACAGATTTTGGCTCAAATCTGTACTTAGATGATGCCCTGTAGCTTTTAAAACTTTATATAATTGTAGTCACTTATAAATTCTACTAACTTTTGAAATTTCTCTTTGATAAAGTACAAATTATAACTCATCGTTCTATTGTAATTTTGCGAAGAAGCTATTTTCATACACCACCATTCCGCTAAAAAATATGAACTTTAAAACCTCCTATATCTAAATATATATTAAGACATATAAGAAATCTAATTATATAAGACATATAAGCAAATACTAATATACTTTTAATATTTCATCTAGCCAGAAACCAGACAAAAATCCCTCCTTAAAAAATCATTAATATTTCTATTTAATCTCATTTTGATTATCTTAGAAACTGGTTTCACATCAACTAAAGTTTAGACTGAAACATATAAAAAAAGATTGAATATAAATGATAATATTAATATACGGATATCAACGATTTCTTCAGTTTATTTGCAAGAATCTGAATATTATACAGGAATTTTTTGTTTTAATCTTAATGGGATAATTTGAAAACAAATTAAAATATGAATATTGTGCTACTTTGGGGTGTTCAAAGTGTCACCGTAAATTAATATCAATGGTTGCTTCGGCACATAGGGTCACTGATTATTTCTATAGTAACGAGATATATAGGTCTTAACCTCAATAAATTATGTCAGAGACAGAATCATCGTATTTCTAGTGTAATAACAATTTCAAATGTTAAAGTAATTTTGTCCCCATAATACTACGTATTTTTTTTCGATGAATAACAATCGACGGATCGCAACAGTGTTTCTTTTTTCTTCCTAGTTCCATAAACTTTTAAACTTAGAATTTCTGATCGCAGGCGAAAAATTAAAGTCAATCATGTCACAAATTGGCGATCTTGAAAACTCCGTATAAGTAGAATATTTAGCGAGGATTTACTTTTGGGATTATTAGCCAGGGTGCTCACATTTCTAACATTGAATATCACTAACAATTAATTGCGTATTATTGCGATGGCTAATATTATGTTTCAGATCCGCGCCTTGGTTTTGTGCACGTAATGCCCTGCTATAGATAACGTCATTACTGTTAATTTTTGACGTCACAATATTTGTTACAGTTGGATTGAGAGATGGGTGTATTTTGTCACATAGCTTAAAAATCTCACCTTCCCTTTCCCCTTATTTATAACATAATGTAAATATATATTATAATTTATATATATATGCATTTGTCAAGTTAATCTATTTTGCCAGTGCATTTTTCTGCCATAGTTTTATAAATATTTTCAGGCAACCTTGAACTGTGTCATGTGAACGACCTGCATATAAAGACATGTGATGGAGAGTCACTGCGGTTTTTAGAGACGCCTTCCATGATACAAGCAGTTTTTCCCACAACTTCTGCTGAGTATCTGCTAACCCAGTACCATTCAGTGTAATTTTCCTTGTGAAATCCATTAGAAATCCACGACATTCAAATTTCTATAACACACGCGAAACCTTGTCACCGCGCGTTGGAATACACAGTAGGAACTATATGCATTTTCAATACTCTAGGAACACCCAAATGTAAAATGTTTTATTTCAACTTAATGAAAAACTATAACCCTGGAAAATTAACGTAAAAAATAACGTAATGTGCGTTAAAAATAAATTTCTCATTTTTTTCCTCGCAATGTTTGTTTGCGTAATTTAACTTTGCAACGTCATTTAACGTCATTTGACGTCACAAACGGCTCTTACATCTATTAACCACGGCAGTTCTGAAGGGCGCTAAATTCAAATTAAAGTTTAACGAAATAAGCAATTATGAAGAAGGAAAATTAGAGAATGTAAATATAAGCATTGAATTCATATTTTTGGATGTCTTCGGTCCTATAACACACCTGGCCGTGCCGACAAATTATCATACCGCGCGGTATTCAATTTGTCGGCAAGGCCAGGTGTGTTATAGGACCGAAGACATCCAAAAATATGAATTCAATGCTTAAAAAGATATAAAGTTGATAAGGATAAGGATTTCTCACTATTCTATGGTAATACATGGAACCACAGGCACCAAACTCGCTTGAATTTTTGAGCCCCTAGTATATTATAAGAAAACTAGGGGGTCAAAAGTTCAAGAGAGTTTGGTGCCTGTGTATGGAACATAGAAATTCTACTTATCTCTTAAACAAGAACAAAGCCATAACTAATAATACACAAGAAGTGGTGGATTCAAAATTTTCATGGGAATATGGGGGAAAATTCTGAGTGAAAGCAGAAGCACTCTGGTAGGCATTGTTACCCATCAGCCTCTAGTTGCCTCTAGTTGAACATAAACTTTTTCTTCAATTTGATAAGGTCAAGGTATACAAAAAGCACACATACGATTGAACCGCTAACATTCAAGCAACTAATACTGTCTCTTGATGTTTTGTATGAAATTATACTTGTGCATTAAATAGATATTTTTGTTTGTATTGACTCCAATGAACTGCAAACGATAGCATTTGCAACAACTTTGACCTTTTGACCTTGACCTTGGAAATTCACGTTATTATGAAAAAAACTTTAACCTCGCCCATAACTTTTGAGCGGTGAGAGCCATGCTTTCGTACTTCACGTATGTAATCCTTGTGAAAAGAACTTTTATCGGATACCATGAACTTTAACCCTTTGACCTTGGAGTTTAAACCACTTTTTAAAAACTTTAACCTTGGTCACAACTTTTTAACGGTAGTTACTAGGACTTTCATATTTCACATATGTATTTTTTGTGGCAAGATCTTTTATTGAATACAAACAATTTTGACCTTTTGACCTTGGAGATTTACGTACTTATGAAAAAACTTTAACCTTGACCATAACATTTAAACGGTGAGGGCTAGGGCTTTTATACTTCACATATGTAATCCTTGTGAAAAGACCTTTATTGGATACCAAGAACTTTAACCTTTTGACCTACTTTTGAAAAACTTTAACATTGGCCATAAATTTTGAATAGTTAGGGTAAGGGTTTTCATCCTTCAAATATGTATTACTTGTGACAAGACCTTTCTTAAAAAAACCAACAACTCAGACCCTTTCACCTTGGAGTTTGAACTACCTTTCAAATATCTATCCTGACTATAACTTTTGAACAGGTGATGCTAGGGATTATATCTTTCACAATCGTATTTCTTGTGAGAAAAACCCTACTTTGGGTAATCATATATTTATTTTGCATTTAAGAAAATTTTAATCTTCGTTATGTTGCTGTTCGAGGTCATCAGTGTTTCACAAACACATCTTATTCCTTATATTGAGAAGAGATAGGGCTTTCATATATGACATGTGCATTACCTGTGACAACTTAAAGATAATTCCGGGCTTGTTATGATTTCTTACCCCTTGACATTGACCTTCACGATTGACCTTATTTTGAATAAAAATAAACTTCAATGATAATTTCTTAATAAATAACATATGATAGGGTGTTCATATTAGACACTATATGTCATAAAAATAACATCTCACCCACAAAGACACCGAAAGTGGGGGACCACAATCCTTTGAATTTGCTTGTTTACTATAGAAATCAATAGAAAATGAAAATATTTTTAAAACATCTCAACCCCCCGGTGTCACAAAAAATTCCTGTTTACAGGTAATATGGACTGTTATTTCACAAATTCATACCAAAGGTTTTTGTGTGACACGGGGGTGGGGTATGTTTATTGACAAAAAACGACAGAAATGCTTATTTTCCACCAATTCCAAATCAATTTACAATTAAAAAATTATATTTTATTGTTAAATTTATGTTTTCTTTATTTGTCTAAAACAAAGAAAACATATAAGAAACATTTAATGATAACCAGGACTATTTCAAAATATGTTGATGCCTGAAAGTACGATTTCAATGAAAATTTTCGTCTACCCCCTTTTTGTCAAGAGTTAGAGGTATGGCTAATATTTACTGTTTAGAGCTGGTATTACAAATTGTCATTTATATTGAATTAAATGGTTGCAAAATGTAGGCGGGAATCGAGCGTTAGCGTGCGTATTTCTTAAGGTAGAATGTGCTGACAGAGATAATTTGGTGGTAGTTCTTTAATTCTCTGTTTATTTGATATTTGAAGTGGATAATTTTTTAATTCGGATCATCAATTAAAAGTAATTACATCTCAATGCCATTACCTTCCTAGAAATAAGTTATTTTAAAGCAAATATTTCTCTAATAGTCAGGCATTGAAGGAAATTAGAGAGTACATAATTATATGAAGACCTTGTTTTTTTCTATTTGGTTCAGAAGTATAGAAGACACATTCTTGACTCTATATTTCAAAATTAAATCCATCGTTGTGATTGCGGCGCAATTAAGTTTTTTAAATAAACAATTAACAAAAGTGTTCATTGCAAATTGGAACTTCTCACGGTTTTTATGATATCGTGTACAATTAAGGTGCAGAAGATAAGGATACATTTCCAAGAACAACATAAAAAATTATTATTTCTGGTCACCTAAATTAAAATATTTTCTCAATGAATATAACACATTTGTGCTTACCGATTCTGTTTAAGAAATAAGCCCCCCTACTTTTTTCCTCATTTTTTAAATATCAGTTTAATTATCCCACAAATAGATAGTAAGCATTTTTTTCCATTTCTGAGTTAATTAAGAAAACTTTTATCTCGTTCAGTATTCATCATTTCAGTTCATGATTATAATGTAAAAGTTTAGGAATCAAAATTAATATGAAAATGTATAAAGTTACAAACAAAAGTTTATGGGAGAACATTTTTTTTCTTCTAAATTTAACACAATATTTTTAGAAAGTACACCTGCAGTGTTAACATTCCAGCAAATTTGAATGTAGTCTTTTTGCCACCTCTTAAGAAACTGATTGCAGATAAAATACCAACATAAACCAAACTGGAATTTTAGGCTCTGAACTAGACAATTATTTTAAAAATATGAATTATTTAGTTAAAAAAAAACATAAAATATAAGTTACGTGTATTTGAATTTTCTTTTATTTCACACGGAATTTTTCATATATAACTTCACATACACAACATTCCCTTTGAATTTTTTTCTGTAAAAATCAGAAAAGGAAGGATATGGAGATAACGAACAGTATTCAATCTCAAAGTCCTTAAAACAATAGAAAACAAGAGTAGAGCAAACACGGACCTCCGATACATCAGAGGTGGGATTAGGTGCCATGGAGGAGTGAGCATCCTATGCTGACCGGTTACACCCGTTGTGTGCTCAGTGTCATGATCGTGAAATAACGAAAAAATCCGTCGTCAATTCAGTGTATAAAAATGGACTAACGTTTGGTATGAAAAAAGCCAGTCAGCATTTGGCTCAATGATAAATTATGTACGCTGACAAGGTCATTGTATTGACCATAGAACTAACGAAATGATGACATTAAACGAGACTGTTAATATTTTTGTTTCATCAACTTGCTTGTCAATAATTCACCTCGGTTTAGAAATTGTTCATACGTAGAGCATGCTCTTGCGTATCGAATCAACTAAGTAATTACATTTCTGTATCATTTTTTTAATTTGTAAAATTAATAATTAACAAACATATGATTTTACCCATATGAAATATGCATGATGAAAGACATGGAATCACAAGGCAAGAAACATGATACTTGACAAGAAACGATGTATAAATGCAAATCAGTGTCAAGGGTTTAGCAAATCAATATGATATGGCATGAAAATTGGTTAACATGTTTACAAAAAGCAAATTAGTCAAATTAGGGTTTAAATCCGCTCTTAAAAACACACCAAGTGCTTAATAATGAAATCAACCCACTGTGGGTAATTTAAATGATCGATTTAGGAGGTAAACCTAAAACACTATACTTAGGTCCCGTAGGCACTCCTCTTTTCTAAAAAATATAAATAAATACGTCTTGTTCATATCTCTGTTAGATGGACTTGGCTCTAAACAGTTACATTGTCGCAATGTTAATGCCAAATGATATCTGATGTAAGAAAATTTGCTAATAGAAAATGTTGCAATTAATGGTACTTTTGCAAATGGTATGGACAATCATACCTTTTATTAAAGGTAGGTTTAAATTATTTTTACTTAATGTTTATAACATGTCATTAAGTATATTCAATGGTTGAATATATAAAGAATAAAACATAAAACAATCCACTGGCGGTGTCCATAATACTCGTATATATATATTACAACTTTTGAACACAATTTGTCTGAGCTCGGTGTTTCCTGCTGAATCTAATTTCTCTGAAATTCCAATTTGTCTTCAGATAGACTTAGATTTCTTACTCTGCAAAGGCTTTGGGCTGCCTTATTAAAAATCTTCACAATTTTATTCTAATTTTCTACTTTCAAGTTTTTTTTTCATGCATCAGCAGTAGCTGATTGAATCCAATACATTCAGTGGCAATTTGCTGCAAGACTGATATGAAATTTGCAGGGCTGACTCGGATCCTGCTGGACTGATTTGGATCCTTCGGGGCAGAAACGGATCCTTTGAGGTAGATGCTACTGCTGCTGAGCTGATTTGGATCCTGCAGTGTAGATATATGTATGGATAGTGCAAAGCTGACATGGATCTACAGGGTTGATACGGGATTTATATCACTTATTCACTATGGTACCCTCTTAAACTAAACTTTAAAAAAAAATGTTCTTAAATACTAGTAGTATTGGTATTATCTTGTCATGTTTTAATAAATTTACTTGCCCAAGTAAGCATATTATGATGTTATAACTAATTAAACTATAATATTTTAATAAACATTAAAATATGCCCTTGTCCATATCTCATATGTACTATTTCAACCCTTGAGGTTAGACTCAGATAAACATCAATGATTGGTTATGTAAGTAAAACTTACTCGTTTTCTAAAATATTTTATCTTTCAATAAAAAAAACCTCATGCAAGCACTATTTACAAATAAAACAGTTAACCAGCATTTCCTTGTCAATAATTAAAAGTAAAATAGTTAAAGTGAAATGGACGAAAAAAATGCCTTATTAAAAAAATCAAGTGATGGAAACCTAAAAGAAAGATAACGTAAGATATCATGATAAGGTTGCTGTTTTAGGTAGAAATTAAGTGATTCCTAAAAGTCCTACTCTGAAAAATCGTCCTACATATATGTGCAAAAATAAACAATGGCAAAACAATTTAGTTGTTAAAGACATAAACCCTTCAAAGATTAAAATTTAATGAATGTTATTGTATTGAATTGAAAAAACTAAGCTAACTCTTAAAAAAAGAAGCAGGATCTCAATCTAGAAAGAAATGCAAGTGGATCAAATAACATGCAAGAAGTTTTGTTCAGCATGGACTTCTCGTGACTTTTTATCCAGTTCAACAACAACAACAACAACAACAACCAAAACATGGGCCTCATCGCTCACCGGAGCAATAAGGCTATGAAAAAGCAGAAATCAGTTTATTAGTGAAAAGTTTACACCCAATACTAGTCCCAGCTACTTAAGGATGCTTGCATATTTCTTTGACTTCGTGTGGCTTTATTGCCCTTTACATTTGAACTTATATTGTGGCCTCGCCCTACCAAAGGAGTAATGACATGAACAAAATTGAATCTACACTACCTGAGAATGCTTTCATATAAACAGGACTAATCATGGCTTTGCTATTCTTGAAAAGATGATTTTTCAAGATTTTTTCTACGTTTCTATGTAAAAATTTGATTCCATGTTGTGGCCCCAACCTACCCCCAGGGGTCAGGATTTGAACAAAATTGAGTGTCTACTTAATCACCTGAGGATGCTTCCATAAAAATATGATCATTCATGTCTTTGCTATTCTTGACAAGAAGATTTTAAAAAAAATCCTATATATTTCAATGTAAAACTTTGATTGGCCATTGTGGCCCTACCCTACCCCCAGTGGTCATGATTTGAACAAATCTGAATATACACTACCTGAGGATGCCTCCGTATAAATATGATCATTCATGCCTTTGCTGTTCTTGAGAAGAAGATTTACAAAGAATTTTCCTATATATTTCTATTTAAAACTTTGATTGACCATTGTGGACCCGTCCTACCCCCGGGGGTCATGATTTGAACAAACCTGAATCTATACTACCTGAGGATGCTTCCCTATACGTTTCATCTTTCCTGGCACAGTGGTTCTTGAGAAGAAGATTTAAAAAGAATTTTCCTACATATTTCTATGTAAAACTTTGGTCGGCCATTGTGGCCCCACCCTACCCCCGGGGGTCATGATTTGGACAAACTTGAATCTACACTTACTGAGGATGCTTCCCTATAAGTTTCATCTTTCCTGGCACTGTGGTTCTTGAGAAGTAACTTTTTAAATAAACCATCAAATTTTCATTATTTCTTAACTATCTTCCCTTGAATAAGGGCGTGGCTCAGGTGAGCCAAAAACGATAATAATCGAAAGACAAATAAAACTCTGTTATATAAGAAAACATCTGCAAAGCATGCAGTAGATGTGTCGCACAGTATGTACGAGGGCTGTTCGGAAATTATTGAGACATTTACTGCAACTCTATAAAGAGCAGAGTTAATTAAGGAAAATTCGTCAACATTTAAGAAAGAAAGAATAAAACAAATAAAATTCCTAATTTTTTATAAGATAATTAGATAATTTCTGGTGAAATTGTAAGCATGCATATGTCTATTGACCTGCAGGCATGTTTACGAAGCTATCTTAGGACTAAGAAACGTCTTAAGATATACTTACGACAATTCTTAAGACTAAGTGGGGTTTTCGAGAGTATCGTAACTTAAGAAAGTTCTTAAGAATTATCTTAAAGTTACGACAACTTTAGACATATCTTAAGTCTATCGTAAGTAGAAATAGCTGCATCCATGTTTTTGTTGGCTCGACCAAAATCGTCGTATCAGACGTGAATGAGTATTTAAAGATATAGGAAGAATTCGAAAGACTGATTACTAGTATGTCGGGACCGTTAACGACAGCTGTAAAAATTATTAACCACTGTAATATATAGATTTCATTAAATTTAATGTTAAATAAGACTATTAATTGTTGTTGATGTGTTCATGAAAACAAATGTAAAACAGTTTGACTGATTAATGATATTGCGCACTATTTCATTTAAAAGAGGTATTTATTTTCTAAGCCCCCCTCCTTGACGCCTCAACGCTATCTTAAAAATCATGGATTTTTGTATTGTGTATATATCAGGTAGTTTCTACAGTAGTGTTGAATTATTACACAGTTATAAATGTACTATATTTACACATGACACGGACGTAGCATCGATTTTGAAAAGGAGGGGGGGATTCTAACTAAAATAGAAAAAGAATCTAAATAACGTACATTTTAAAAAAAATTGACAAGCGAAAAAGAACCCCGAAAATTTTGTAGCTCGAAAATCAACAGGCATCTGAAGTTACTATATTTTTCTTTCAATAAAAAATATATAACCCCTACCTAATAATGATTTTTTTTTTAGGTAGGTGTTTATTTTTTATTAAAAGAAAAATAAGTAACGTCAGGTGTCTGTTCGAAAATCTTATTTCGTGCTGGGGAGGAAGGGGGCTAGGTTCCAACTTCTTTCAGTGCCAAATTTTACTCACACACTACTACATTACCCTTATTTTACTATACAACATAAAGAGGGAGAAGGGGCAATCTTTCAATGAACATTTTCAATGGTACAATGTAAATAGTATGTTTGGACCTCCCTTCCCCATGTTAAATTACGTGACTGTATGCATCTACTTTCCAAGAATACCCATGGTTAGAATTCTTATGACATTCAGTGCCTCACGCAGATGCCAACATATACATAGTAAGAATATGTAACCTGTTAACAGTATAAAATTTAATCTCACTTAACCTGAGAGAGTCGCAGAGTAAGGAGTTGATCCTTACGTCTCAGTCGTGTTCGAATCCCACTCTGGGACATGGAGACCGGTTCTTCGGATGAGACCGTATAAACCGAGGCCCCGTGTCGCAATTGGTGGTGACACGAAAAAGATCCCTCACTGCTCAATTGCCCTAAGTGTAGAAAATAGGACAAAATTTGTACCACTCCACCGGCAAGTGGTGCCGTCTCTATATGAGTGAAAAATACTCGAGAGGGACGTTAAATAATATACCATCAATCAATATTAACCTATGAGAGAGAGAAAGAGAGAGAGAGAGTATTTTCTCTGCCATAATGATTTAAGACGTCTTTACTTAAAAAAATCGAGAGAGATAGTTTAAGTGGGTTTTTCCGGGTGACCTCACGGGTGTTGATACATGTACTGCCTTCTATGGCAGAGATTGGAGTATAACCAATATTCCAACAATTTTTTCTTGCGATTGATTTAGTCTTTTGGGGGGAGGGGGCTCCTCAAGTTTTGTCTACTTCCTTCCGATTTTGCGCTGCATTCCGTTTCACTCATGTAAATTGGCGCACGTTCATCATTCAAGAATTCTGAATGATCAAATGGCACTCTATTTTATTTTAAATGTAACCAATATTACAGTATATCGTCGATTTTAGATGATTAATAATCAAAAATATATAATTTATATCTATAAATTTAAAAAAAACTCAGATTCTTTTTTTTTTTCACTCTTTTAATTATTTTCATTATGATGACATAACGTGTAGCATTATATATAGCAAAAAATTACAACTCTCTGATGCCTGACAATGGTTAAAAGCTTGGAGTATTTGTATGTCATAATGATTTAAGACGTCTTAGTTTAGGATAATCATAAGATAGCTTTGAAAAACACCTTAAGATAATCTTACGATGATCCTAAGATTTTCATAAGATTTATCTTAGGAAATTTCTTATGAACAATCTTAGGAAAGTTTCGTAAACATGCCTGCTGGATCATCATCGATCCATCATTTTAACGTCACGTCAGCGGAGATGTTTTCGCATGTGTAAAAATCGGTAAGTGTTTATTTTTTTACTTCGTTATCATATATAACATTAAAAAAAATCAAAATGTGTTCTGCTGCTTCACCAGTGTTAACTTTTCATTTGTCATATATACAGAATGGCTTTGCGTCATGCAGTGCCGATTACCGCTACGCAGGTCAACGTTATTGATTCGTTTGGGTCAAAATTGATAGTCGTACGGAGTTTTTCGTTTTTTTTTTGGTTGAATTATTGGTCAGAAAAAATATAAACCAATGAAATAAGAACCTTTAAACATGTTTTGCAGTCTTGATGTTATTAATGTATCACGTTAGTCAGTCTGGAAAAGTTTTGAATAGTGCTACACAATATTTTAAGTATCTCGCTGCTCCGCCTTAACGTCAAATTCCATTTTTTCGTCGTAATCAGAATTCTCTACTGCGCTTAATTTTTTTTATGATCCCCGTATTTCTGATTAGAATTCTAACAAACTTACACAACATGCAGTCAAAATAAAATTGAAAAAAAGAAAATGAATTATGATCGCCTTTATTATTACGGGGTTTAAACGTTGTTGCTGTTACACCCATACTAATGTTATTGTGATTTAAATTCAAGACACGTGGTTTTAATTAGGTTGACCCATTCAAAGATTATAGGATGGAACCGGTTTTATAAATAAAATTGGCAGTAGACAGGAAATTGAATACCGTCTGTTTCTTTTGAAAAGATTTCCTGTGAAAAATGTGTTTCTAGACCTTTCAGAAAGACTTTCATGATTGGTAGCAAAAAAGAGAGGGGGGGCATGTAAATAACAATATAATTATCTTATCATAATTTACGGCGAAAATTAGAGCACATTTGCGACAAATACGCTGGTAAAAATTTGTAATATCATCTATTTGTTTGCCTTAAACAGGTCGAGACCACTACCTTATATGGAAGGCAATTTTCAACACGTGACGATGTCTTCGTCACATCCGATCACCAGTCAAGTGAATGAGTCTCAAAGCATGACAGTCTACTACGTGTTTACGATTCAATAGCGAGACGTGATTTCGTCGGTTAAGTGCATAATATTTAACTCGTCACCGGAAAAACTGTAGAGCTTCTTGATCACTTTATAAGATCGAAATTGAGATTATATTCTAAAGACATTGCTCCACGCTCACATCTAATATTGGAGTTGTTTTAGATGATAAATCTTATGATGATAATCTTACCACAAGCAACTGACCAACCGTTGAATAGCAACGTTTACGCCAAATACATGTTTACATTTTACTTCGAACACGTGGTTCAGGTGATCATGTCAATGGAGTGCAAAATTAAAAAAAATTCTTATGAACAAAATACAAAGATTAGAAAGTATGAAAGGTGTCACGGTTTTCTTAATCTTATGTTAATTACACAAAAATATGTTTCATAAAATATAATTTGTGTCAAGTTTAAAACACCAGCGCTTCAACAAGGGTAAGGTTATGTATTAAATGGACAAGACAGTTTTTACATAACTATTCTCGTTATCACGTGTTTTGTCCAGGGAATCCACCTGACATTTGTATTCATCTATAGTACAACAAAAGATTTAATAGAGACGCAAATCGCTTTGCAGTATGACTTAGAGAAACCTAGACGTCCACCGTTTATTATACCCGCACTTTCTAAAGAAAGTTCGGGTATATTGTTGTTACTCATGTCCGTCCGTCCGTCTGTCACACTTTTCTTCCCTGAACTCTTCTTACATTTTACACAGTAGCTTAATCATCTTTTGGGGGATGATTGGTGGTGTCATGTAGATGTGCAGTAAGGTTTCGGAATTTTGATTTTGCCCCGGGGGGTCAAATGGGGGTCGAAAAATGACGTTTTTTATGCAAAAAGTCCCGTCTTCCCTGAACTCCT
>PRKT01000025.1:1121192-1136423 GCA_003671525.1 Saccostrea glomerata
CAAAATCAAAATTCCGAAACCTTACTGCACATCTACATGACACCACTAATCATCCCACAAAAGATGATTAGGTTGCTTAGTAAAATGTAAGAGGAGTTCAGGGAAAATGGGGCTGTTTGCATAAAAAACGTCATTTTTCGACCCCCATTTGACCCCCCAGGGCAAAATCAAAATTCCGAAACCTTACTGCACATCTACATGACACCACCAATCATCCCTCAAAAGATGATTTGGCTGCTGAGTAAAATGTAGAAGGAGTTCAGGGAAGACGGGACTTTTTGCACAAAAAACGTCATTTTTCAACCCCCATTTGACCCCCCGGGGCAAAATCAAAATTCCGAAACCTTACTGCACATCTACATAACACCACCAACCATCTCTTAAAAGATGATTAAGCTACTGTGTAAAATGTAGGAGGAGTTCAGGGAAGAAAAGTGTGACAGACGGACGGACGGACGGACGGACGGACGGACAGACGGACATGAGTAACAACAATATACCCGAACTTTCTTTAGAAAGTGCGGGTATAAAAATCATAGGTATCCAGGCTTTTGAAGAAATTCCACAATTTTTATACAATATGGTGCAAGTGCCATAAGCACATTAGGCGCACAACTGTGGAACAACCTGCCTTTAGAACTACGAGAGCTTGAAGCACATGGAGCATTCCGCAAGAACCTAAAACACTCTTGTTCAAGCGTGAATATAATCTATGAATGTAAAATTCCAGCATAACATCTAGGACTCCATGTGTAACCTCTCGTAAACTTAGCTTCAGAAGTACTTTCCTGTGTACATAACAGTTTTTATTTTCATTTTATTTTGCTTAGTCTACGTTAACCAATTTCATCTTTCTACCATGTTTTATTTAAGGTCCTTTTTGTTTTATGGATTATTTACTTTCCATAACAGATTTATAGGTTTTATTGATATATTGTTCTTAAATGTTAGCAAAACCATTGTACAGCGCATAGAAACTATATGTGATTTTGCGCTTTATAAATTGATAAAATAAAAATGAAATAAAAATAACATACCGTACAAGTAGAATTTTTAGCGAGGATTTAATTTTGGCATTATTAGCGAGGGTGCCAAGATCGCCAAAATTAAATATCGCTAAAAATTAGTTGCGTTTTATTTCTAATGGCTACTTAATGTGCATTTTAAAATCGCTAAATTGACATATCGCAAAAAATTAATTTTAATTGATTTTAAGGACAAATCGCTAAATTTACGTCTTGCTAAAATTTCCACTTATACGGTATAATGTACTCTTATTTCTTTTATATACTTCTATCATTTTACGATTCAAAGTGTATAAAGATTCTCCTGTCATTGCAAAGCTCCATAAATCACTTATAATTTCATATCATGTTAATAAACATTGGTATCTATGGTTAAATTAAAATGAACATCAATTTCTTGATATGTATGTAATTTTAATATGCATTTACGGGGTAAAAATTTCGACTTTTAATTAGACCTTTCTGAGAACTTCAAAGAACCTTGAGACACATAAAGAGGTATATAATGAAAATTTTTGCATGAAAAAAATTAATTTTCAAGCTTCATTTTGAGATTTTTTAAATTAAATTATATATTTAAGAGCTGTCCTTTCTGGCTGAGGATCGGAGTCCCTTAAGACAGTCCCTATTTAAAAACAAGAGGCCCATGGGCCTTATAGGTCACCTGAGCATTATGCAACAACTTTCCAGTGACTGAATTTGATTCATGTTTTAAGCCAGATGCTATGGCATTCACAATTTTGAAAGAGACACCATTGATCATCATAACAATACACTAAGCAGTTGCTTAGTTTGGTTACTTAATACCCAAAGGCAGGGTAGGGGAGCAAAAAATGCATGTCAACTAATCAGTAGTGCCCCTTTCACACATGAACCCCGGACCCTTAGGCCTAGATCCAAACATTGCACAAATTTTAAAAAATGCATCTTCGCTTTTCAAAAATATTTCATTAATACCACGGAGCAGATTCAAACAATTCATTTTCAGTATATAAGTACCCCCCCCCACTCCCCGCTATGGTACCCCTGACCCAGGGGCCGTAAAATTCACAATTCTGGAAGATTAGGACCCTTGCTCATCAGAATTATAATGGTATGTTCACCTGCTTAATACCTAGCAGCAGAAAGGAAAATTTTCAAAGAATTCATGTATTATCACTATAATATCTATAGAGCCCCACCCTAACACCAGAAACCCGACCCTGGGGCCGTAAAATTCACAATTTTAGAAGAGGCATTCTTGCTCATCATTACTATGTACTTAGTAAGTTTATTTAACACCTAGGAGCAGAGAAAAAAAATCAAAGAATCCATGTATTTTCACTATATAATCAATAGAGCCCCACCCTAACAAAAGAACCCCTGACCCTGGGGCCATAAAATTCACAATTTTGGTAGAGGCACACTTGCACATCATACAATGGACTTATTTAGTTTATTTAATACCTAGGAGCAGAGAAAAAGATTTTCAAATAATTCATGTATTTTCTCTATATAATCTATAGAGCCCCGCCCTAACACCAGAACCCCTGACCCTGGGACCATAAAATTCACAATTTTGGTAGAGGCACCCTTGCTCATCATTACTTTGCATTTAGTTTATTAATTTAATACCTAGGAGCAGAGAAGAAGATTTTCAAAGAATTCATGTATTTTCACTATATAACCTATGGAGCCCCGCCCTAACAAAAGAACCCCTGACCCTGGGGCCATAAAATTCACAATTTTGGTAGAGGCACACTTGCACATCATAACTATGCACTTATTTAGTTTATTTAATACCTAGGAGCAGAGAAAAAGATTTTCAAAGAATTCATGTATTTTCTCTATATAATCTATAGAGCCCCGCCCTAACACCAGAACCCCTGATCCTGGGACCATAAAATTCACAATTTTGGTAGAGGTACCCTTGCTCATCATAACTTTGCATTTAGTTTATTTATTTAATACCTAGGAGCAGAGAAGAAGATTTTCAAAGAATTCGTGTATTTTCACTATATAATCTATCGAGCCCAACCCTAACACCAGAACCCCTGACCCTGGGGCCATAAAATTCACAATTTTGGTAGAGGCACTCTTGTTCATTATAACTATGCACTTAGTTGGTTTATTTGATACCCAGGAGCAGAGAAGATGATTTTCAAAGAAATAATGCATTTTCACTATAATATACTTATTTAGCCCCGCCCTAGCACTAGAACCCTTGACCCCAGCGCCATGAATTTCACAATTTTGGTAGAGGACTCAATGCTGATTACAATCATACAAACAGTTTGACTGCTTGATGTCCAGGAGTAAAGGAGAAGATTTTCAAAGATTGCACTAATTTTAGTGGTTTTGGCCCCACCCCTGAGGCCCCAGGGGGGCAGGGACCATTAAATTCACAATTTTTGTCCCCCTTTACCAATATATGCTTTGTGCTAAATTTGGTTGAATTGGTTCAGTGGTTGCAGAGAAGAAGTTGAAAATGTTCAAATGTTAACGCACGACGACGGACGAAAACAGATGGCAATATCAAGATGGTTGTTTCCCTTTAATTGAAAATTTATAGGCTTTCGTTTCCAGACAAAGGATCAGAGACGGCTAAAGCTGGAGCAGAAATTGAACTGATTTTAGATAATAGAAGGATTGAAGTTGTGCACATCGATTTCTCTTTTCAAAATGGCGCTATACAGGGGTAAAAAATTAGAACGCCTAAAGAGCGAAAATTTACACATATTTTGCTTTTTATCTTCTAAACTAAAAATATTTTGTTAAAACATATAGAACAAAATTTGTGCAGCATTAAAAGATCTTTAAAATGATAACTCAAAAAAAAGGCTGACCCCTAAATTAAGGGATCTAGAGGGGCCAAAAGTTTTTTCCAAATATCTCAAAAAGTATTGAGAATTTGAAAGACATCAAAGAAGCAAAGTTGTTTAAAATGTCAAGCTTAATCTATTGAACTCGTCAAAATTCGTTCAGAGACGTCACTTCCGGTCAAACCGGAAGTCGTCAGAAAACGATATATTTGCCGTTCTTGTCAAGTTTTTGGGTAACATATCTCAAAGGAAGCATTTAAACTTAATCTAAACTTAATTTAAACTTAATTTTCCCTCCGTCAACATCACTTCCGGTCAAACCGGAAGTAGCCAAAAATAGCTTTTTTTAAAGGTTTTGATGCAAAACTGAAATTTAAAAGTGACTGGAGACGTCTTAGCTCATTGCTTTCTTTTGTTGATGTCACTTTCGGTCAAAACAGGACGGAAGACCTACTCGTTACTTTGCAACGAGCTTTGCTCTAGTTCAATTTATTTCCTAATGTTGTATAAAACTGGTCAAGAGGAACTGAAAATTAAATTGGACTTTCAACTATTTTTTTTTGTATGTTTAAGGAGGGGGGTGGGTAATGAAGCGATTTATACGAATGCGTACATGTACATGTAAACTGTTCAACACCAAGCTATATAAGTACATGATTCCTTTATTCCTGTCGCGAATTTGAGGATCTAGAATACTAGACAAAATAGATATTGAGCTTTATAATTATTTTAACTGCTAGAATTGGAATGCTTATGTTAGGAGTAAGGTCAGAAAAGTCATTTATTTCTTGGCCAATAGAATAGAAAATTACTAGTGTTAATCAGGTGACAATTAAGGCATTTCCTTTCTTCCCAAAGACTACCAATTATATCAACGGGGCAAAGGTATTATAACACCAGGAAAGGGACGAATGTAACTCTTTCACTCAGTTACACATCCGTTCTAAACGTGACGTCAGTTGTCTAGGAGAAGGGAATTACATACCTTTCAACTTTTCAACCAATTGGTGTAGTAAACGATGTACGATATATCGGAGGGAACATCGACTCACCATCACTGAATATTATCGGTATATCGTCGGAGGACCATGACACATATTATCGATGCAAGGTTACAAACATGGATGGAGATAGCTACAGATTCTTGTTCAGCATAAAAGTCAGCCGATGTAAGATATTTTGTATTGGTTAAAGTTATTCTTCAGTGGATATTAAGATTTTTTACCCGAGTCTTAGTGCTTTCATGAGATTGACAAAGGGAATTTTAATATATTTAGAAGCGATTTTATGCATTGTACTTTTATTTTTGGATGTCGTAACCTCGCCGTAACGATAAATTATATACCCCGCATTAGTGCGATATACCGGTAATTTTTCCCCATTGAGAGCCTCAGTCTCAAATGAGATGAAGTTCAAGGTCACGTAATTATAGAAGTTTGTGTCTTTTCATAGTTCAGACGCGAGTGATGTTAGCCTTTATTCTTTTCGGATTTTATTAATCATTTTATTTAAAATTCCACTGGTTTTGTAGCCAGTGGTTTGTAGCAATATTGCTAATACAGAACACATGTTCTTTGCACTTTTCCCATGTGGGAATCTGTAGCATTTAGCGTTGCATTTCTTTCAACATGTGTTGATCAAGACGTGCAGCATTTGATTCAGTGTCGTCACTGATGCATGGGGCTGTAGCCCCGTGCGCCATTTTGCTTTTACACGCCATGTGGTGTGGAGTAAGCGTTTGAGAGAATCTTAGAATATCATTGCATTCTTTCTTGACGGCATGGCTAATGAGCCGGGACCATCATCGCAAATGCGAGAATCCACCAGCTATGATCTAGTAGATCAAGTTGACGAGGATGCCGTTCGTGACGATAACACGATGCATTCGAAGCAGCATACTGAAAATATGAGTGGTATGTTTGACATTTTCATGCGTAAATTTGCAGATATGTCTAAGACCATTACTTCAGTTCAAAAGGAACTTAATTATTGCTTTGAAGTCTGACCGGTCTTCAACGGAAACAATTCCGGACGTTTCGAGGAAACGTGGACAGAATAAGAGTAGTTCGCCACCTCGCAAGAAAACGAAAACGTCTCAAGCATGCATTCGTCCTTCTCACGAACTTAGTGATAATGACTCTGATGTAGAAAATTCAGACAAATCGGATGTCGATGAAGCACTTAATTCCCTTATTGAGGGAGATGATAGTATTCATGATTCGTTAGATGATGATGAGGTTTCTGCTCTTAATGAACTGTCCGAATTTTTCGATGATGAAGACAAGACGAGCGAACCGTTAAGTTCTGAACTGGCAAAGATTATGGAGAAAATGTTCATGACGAAAACTAACTCGGAGAAAATTAAAGAAATCTCCAACAAGTATGATAGGCCGAAACATTAACAATTTGTTAGTTTGTGTTCTGGAGAGAGCTCTTCAGAAAATTTATTCGGAGACGACTTGGGCAGTCAAGTTAAGAATGTGCTAGAGGCAAAGAAACTGGCTCAAAAGATAGGAAATAAAGATTTTGGTTGAAAATACAGAATTCCCAACGTGTCCCATAGTTACGGGAAGAAACCAAGGTACGGGACCGGAAAAGGCAATTCTTTTTTGGCCAAACAGTTCAGCTTCAACAAGAAAAAGAAGAAAGGAGAGTCAAATCAGTAGATACACATGATGTTAGTATGTCTAATAATTGTACAATTGTAGATCAATTTGTATCGAAAAACACGCCTGAAAATTTTACTGCAGGCAAAATCAACAATTTTTTTACATAATTGGTGTACATTAACTCATGATAGTTGGATTCTTGATGCTGTTAAAGGTTACAAGATAGAATTCAAATATGAACCTTTTCAATTTCAAATACCAAATTCGCTAAAATTTTCTGAAATTGAATATGAATTCATCATTTCAAGATGGAGACATTGAGGTCAACATTATCTTTAATAAAACCAAATTGTTGGTTTAGCTCACTTGATATCAAAGATGCTTATTATTCTGTGAAAATTCATGAATGTTGTAGACAATTTTTAAGATTCAGGTGGGAAAATAAAACATATCAGTTCACCTGTCTACCTATGGAATTAGCCAGTGCCCCACGTATTTTTACTAAAATCATGAAGCCTGTTTTTGCTGAACTTAGGAAATTTGGTCATTTGAATGTTATTTACATAGATGATGTTTTGTTATTGGGCAATACAAAAGATGAGCGTGAAGTTAATTTAAGAGACACTGTTAGGTCTTTAGATAGTCTTGGATTTACTATTCACCCTGATAAAACTCAGTTTTATGCAAGCCAGAAGGTTGTCTTTCTGGGATTTTTATTAGATTCGGTTACAATGACAGTTAGACTTACACAAGAGAAAGCTCAATCTATTAAAGAATTTTGTGATATGGTTTTGAATCAAAATGAAGTGACAATTAAACAGGTTGCACAGCTTGTAGGCATGTTTGTAGCCTCTGAACCAGGGGTGGAATATGCTAGACTTTATTATAAGACCTTAGAAATTGAAAAAAACTTGGCTCTAAAGCTTAATCGAGGTAATTTTGAAGCTCATATGACAATTTCTCATCAGAGTAGGATATTGCTAAACTGGTGGTCTCTTAATGTGTGTAAATCCTTTAAACCATTAACTAGACCCCCCCCCCCCCCCAAATTCATTTTCAAAAGTGATAGTTCAAAGTTTGGATGGGGTGGAGTGAATGAAGATTCATGTGAAGCAATAAGTGGATTATGGGACAAAAATATTTGTGAGGCACACATTAACTATTTAGAGCTTTTAGCTGGGTTTTACACATTGAAAGGATTAGGAGAAAATATTTCAGACTCCCATGTTAGATTATGTATTGGACAATTCAGTAGCTGTGTCATATGTTAATAAGCAAGGGGGCAAGATTTCAACATTGAATGAACTAGCTCGTGAATTATGGACTTGGTGCATAGATAGGAATATCTGGCTGAGTGCAAAACATGTCCAGGGTGCAACAAACATTATAGCCGATTCCTTATCTCGCAAAAATGTAGATATGGAATGGAAGTTAGATGAAGTGGTTTTTGATAAACTGACAAATTTGTGTGGAAAATGTGATATAGATTTATATGCATCAAAGGACAATCATCAGTTAAATAAATATTATTCATATACACCAGAACCAAATGCATTAGGAGTTGATGCCTTTGCACATTCTTGGAGAAATATTGACTGTTATTTATTTCCTCCTTTTAGTGTCATAAGCAGTGTCTTGAAGAAGATCGAGGAGGAGAAAGTGCAGTATGCTCTGTTGATAGCTCCAGTGTGGAAGACGCGGCCATGGTTTCCGCAGCTGATGCATCAAGTTGCAGGTCCGTGTTACCTTCTTCCGATAACAGAGATTCTCTTGAAATTGCCAAAAGATCCAAAGCGACGACATCCCTTGACAAAGATGAAGATGGCTGCATTCAGTTTGTCCGGCAATGCTTGTACAGTGGAGAATTATCAGAAGAAACTGTCAATATTATCTGCGGATCGTGGCGGGAATCCACAAAAAGATAATATAGGGGTTATCAGCAAAAATGGTTGCAGTTTTGTTGTGAAAAACAGAATGATCCATTTAAAACAGATGTTAATTTAGTTTTAGAATTTCTTACAAATTTGTATAAGAAAAATTTTGGTTACAGTGCTTTGAACACGGCAAGAAGCTCGTTAAGTTCATTTTTGTCTCTTTCTGATCACTCGAGTGAGAAAATAGGTGATTATATATTAGTTAAACGTTTTATGAAGGGTGTATTTTTGTCAAGACCAACTTTACCCAAATATCATTTTACATGGGATGTAAATAAGGTTTTAGGATATCTTAAGACATTGTCTCCTGTGCAGGATTTGTCTTTGTTTCAGTTGTCAAAGAAATTGGCAATGTTGTTAGCTTTATTATCTGGACAGCGAAAACAATGTTTACATCTTCTAGATGTTAGAAATGTTTCTGTGAGAGATAATATGTTAATCATTAAATATGGTGACTTGTTAAAGCAAACAAGTCCAGGGCATCATTTAGCTGAAAATTATATTGCTGCTTATCCAAATGATATAGATTTATGTATTGTACAAGTATATAGGGAATATATTCATAAAACTAAAAAATTGAGGGTTGGAACAGTGGAAAATAACAATGATTAAACGTGCTGATTTTAAAATTGTTGGAATGATATTCAACAGATCGATATAATAATGATATGCCAAATAAAGCTATATACACTACAGTATGTGATCAGAAATTTCTTTAAACTATTCCAATTCATAAATTTATGTTTCCTTTTAGACCCCCAACCCATATCACTACTATCCTGGAGGTATCATGTTTGTACAGGAGCAAACGTCACCCTGCAGACAAATATCACATCCTCCATTCACAATCACAGACGTTACATGGGAGAGAAGGAACATCAATACATACGCGTACGAAACCATCGATATATCGTCCGATAATCGATATTCCGGCGGCGATGTTAATATACCATCGCTAACAATAAGAAATATTACTGCAAAGATGAGACGTATTACCGTGTTAGTGTCACAAACGATGATGGCACAGCAAGAAGATGTCTATATTCATGTCATTATAAATGGGTACTTTTTTGATCAATGCAATTAGGAATGAAAATTTGCTATGTCAAGGGTCTGTGTAACACTTAACAATTCAAATTTCTAAAGGAATAAGTTTTAGCATATAAGTACAGTAATTCAAATTTCTATGTTTCGAAAACTCAAAGTGATTTCTTACATTGAAATTTAATATTTTAGTTAAATCTTAACTTATCAGTTTTTTGTTTCAATAACGAAAAAAGAAATCTCCCGAAAAGATAAGTTATCTCAGTTAGGTTTCCTTTGTGAATTTAAATATCTATATTAATAGGTATAACTGACACTGCATATTTGAACATAAAAACATACTGATGTTTGTCATCATCATTAGCATTTTTTGCATTTTGTTTATTCGATCGTGTTTTTTGTTTTTATTTAATTTTTTTTTTTGTATTTCATGTATATTCCTGATGTTAATATTTTATATGGAAGCCTTCCTGCTGCGGTGTGTCTGTGTATGATATTAATAAACAGTTAAAGTATATCGTTGAGGGAGTCAGCAAGATTCCAGTTCCCCAAGAGCAAGTCTATTTCCCGAGGCGCTTGCTCGAGGGGAACTGGAATCTTGCTGACTCCCGAAATGATATACATTAACTGTTTTATTTTACCGATACAAACAAGACATTTGAAAAATTATATTCAATATACTGTATTCAGCAACAATGTTTAATTCCAACAGGAATAGATAAAAAATACGACAAAACAGAATACAGTCATGAAAGGAATTCCATTTTATCAATAAATCAGTTAATTGTCCGAGTTTTTACTTAGTAAAATTGAAAGTAACATTACGCTTTGAGCACGCCATTTCTGTTGTCGTTCGCTTCCAGTAAACTGGTTCTTTTTGATTGATATGGGACCAGTTGACTCGCGATGCATTTCGATTCACTTATGAATATTCATGAGTTTATTCGGAACATTTTTAAGTTTGTCGTAAGTTGAAAGAAAATGTCAAGCGGTCCGTATAGGTGTGTATAAGTTTTGCAGGGAATCAGTCTGTTTTGCAGGGAATCGGCTTATTTACGGTGATTTTCAGGAAATCAGCAAAATATATCGATTTACTTTTATAGTGAAAAATCAGTAGAGGTATTTATTTCTTACACGTAATTCAATTCAGCGGAATCAAAACTTTAACGACTGGTAAAGTCAATTTCTAATGTATTATATTATCAGGTGTCCTTTTTCAATCAAGAGTGCATGGGGATTAATTTACCCTGGGTTGTTTTCCATACTCCCTAAAGACCAAAGGCCGAAAGGTGTAAGGAATTTCACCTGGGGTAAATCCCCGTGCACCCTTGATTGGGTCTGAATAACGAATTTATATCCTGTAATATATCATATACATGTACCCGCATGTAGTAGTGAAACTGCCCTGGATGTTGTGTTCTGGGCTCTGTTAGACAGCTGGCTGTGACACCCTGACGGCGAAATCTCTTTATCTTTCATACATTTCATGTATACACGTGTCGTTGGCGTTTCCAAAGTACTATTTCATTTTCAGCAGTAATATCCGTATAACATCAACTTATCTGTCAGTAGCCTGCTTTGGTTTAAAATCTTTGCGTACTTAGATCGTACTCTCGAGTATCGAATAAGTTGGGATATGTAAACATAATATGTAATTGATAGCAGAATACGTCTGCATTAAAAAGGAAAACTGTCGGTAGAAAAGACTAAATCATCTCGTTTCCATACCACTTAGTTGTTAGTTGGTCCTAATCGTTTATAGTTACTTCAACATCTTAATATGAAACATGTGGCAGACTCTTAGTATCTTTTATTTCAAATTCATTGGGATACATAAACTCGACATATGAATGGAAGTAACTATTGTTACTTGATAGACCGTCGTAGATATACTGACACGCAAAAGAAACGCAACACACTACTTTAGGGGGAATAATTATGTAAAGTAAAGAATTTTGTATCTTAAAATTATGGATATCTTCAACTTGGTAAATATCGGAAATTTAACGGTTGAACGATTTTCGTACCATAACCGGAAGTCAAGTTTGAGTCTGCTTAACAGAAATTAAAAATTGCATGTTTAACAAAACATTAATTTGGCAATATTATGGAATTTTAAGGGTTTGTACTGTTCATCTTAAGTAATGCAGCAATATTTCAAAAAATAAAATCTCCTTTAGTTTCCCGTAACAATGCTAAGGCTTCTCGAAAATGGCTTAAGTACGCATTTCCATTGTTCTAACTGGAAAATCTCAACGTAAAGGTGATGGAGAGTTAATGATGCAAAAATACACTGCATTACGCCTCAACGGGGTCTTATGTATCATATGCATAAATGACAGTCCTTGGACCGGAAGTCCAAGGGTTACTACAATGCACTAAGTTAGAGAAAATTCTACCTAATCATCTGAAAAATAGGCATTTAAAAATAGCAAAGAATAATTCCTTCGTCAGATCTCTATATTGATTAACCCATTGTATCCTAGAAATTAAGCTGCAATTGTTGTTTAGGGCAGTCTTGCACGTTGTAATAGAATGGCTGGGAGGGGGGTGTTTTAACAGTCATATGTTATTTAGTAAAGTTAAAAGATAAATATTTAACATTTTTATCAAAACTCTGATGTTCTGAAAAGTAAGCTTATCCTTACTGTATTCTTTTTTTTAAATCATTAGATAAAAAATTCAAAAATTTGTAGATTACTCGTCTGCTTGTTGCGTTTCTTTTGCGTGTCAGTATATAACTGAGAATGAGTTAAAGGCCTCAGCAAGTGTTTTCTTCTTTTCATGTAGAATTTAATGAATAAATTCTGCTTCATAGGAATATCAAATCAAGTCGGCTAATAAGGGTGCACAATGAATGTCCATCGGAATTTCATTTTTTTTGGATGATTACATAAATATTATCAATGAAGAACTTTTGCATCCCTCTTAGTTTATTTGTGTAGAAACAGAAATTTTTCACAAAGTTAATTGACCATCTCCTGTTTAATTTTTTTAAAAGAAAAAAATGTTTGTTTTTTAAGTGTCTGTTGGTATCGTAAACGTAAACCTTTTTAAATAATCTTCTGTTCGTCAGACAGTTATTGTGGTTGATGAAAATAAGAAACCTTCTTCACAGCACCATTTTAAAAAAAAAATCCAAACAAAAACGTTAGGTACATACAAAAGTCATGTACTCGTATCTCAAATTTGTATATCTGCACAGTTTTGACATTTCCTCAGCTCAAAGTCCAATTTAAATTGTGTTATTGTGTGATAAAATACAACTACATTGCTAAGCTAATTAATTGGTAAATATAAACGAACCTTTGTTCTGAATGTATGTAATATAAAATTATAGCTTCATGCCACCAACAAGAGTTTAGTATTACAAACGAGGAGCTCCTAACAGACGACAATTTGATAAAAGTGTTCTAATCCTGGGATCGAATAAAAAATCAAATTAATTAAAATACAATAAGTCAACCTTTGCAACTCTATCTAGAAAACAAGAACTAAAAATAATAAAAAAAAAAAACTAAACATAAAAATATGGCTGATCAGCAATTTCTGGTACACCATGCCCCATGAGATCATGAAAGGTCTTGCTATAATTTTAAAAAATCGTGAGATTGCATACCAGAATGTAATTTATTACACCATGATGTATTTGTTTGAGTTTAAAAATTTGATTTTAGATTTTTTAACATACAAGTGCTTTTTCTGCTCGATCCCCTTAGCTGCTCCTTAAGACCATAGTTTTATCTCGCAAGTCCTACCTGTTAAAGTATTGATTAGCTTTGGACATGTCTGGTTGAGACTGATTAATCTGCTAAAAGTCTTCGTTTAAAAATATTGAAATAAAACAGGAAAAGCAGTATCTATTATAAATTGGTGTGGTGGATGGAAGTTTTAAATTAATCATGCAACAATAACAAGAGGGAAAATTTTTACCGACCCAAGCAAGTTCATGCAGGAAGATTGAAAAAGAAAGTTTTATGAACTTTCTTCGATAACAGTAACTTATTAAGAGAGAATTAGCTTAAAATATTATTCAACAAACTAGGGAAAACGTGCACTAAATTAACAGGCATGCCGACCGCCGCTCCTGGCGCCAAAAAATATAAAAGTTATAAAATTAAGAAAGATTTAATCTGTTCATTATTTACTTAGTAAACATGAATTATAAAAATTGCACATGCTATTTTCAAAGAGACTGGAACAAGCAAGCAGACACTTGCAGTGTTGTCATTAAACGATCACACGTAGAATATCAATACCATGGAGATTTTAAAAAAAGTCTCATTTAATTTAATATCTTTAGGTTAAAATCAAATGAAACGCAAACTAACCTAACACAGATTATATCATATAATGGTGTAGCTATTAAATTCATTCCTTATTTAGAAGCAAAACCAGAGGTTCAATACTTGATCTCTTATTTCTTTATTGTATCCAGTCTTTACATTTAACATCGGAATTAAAAGGGGGTTACCCATGTATCACAATCACTCTATATGTCAAATGTTTATGCTCCAGCTCAGAATTGTACGAAAGCCCAGAAGGCTCATTCGAGATTCGAAATACGAGATTAGAGATTCGAAATACGAGATTCGAAATTCGAGTTTCGAGATTCAAGATCCAAATTAACCAATCAAAAGGCAGGTTCAACTTTGATACTCCCCTTTATTATGTTTTACTATCAAGAAATCGTTGAATATATTCATAACAAATGGGTCATTTGCTTAAATGATAATGCAAGAAAAAATTATATATGTATTAAAACGAAATAAAAAGGAATTTTGAGTTCCATTTTGGAAAATATATATAAATTCCTATTTTCCTTCATTAAACAAAACAATAGATACGTATATAGAATATTATATGGTCTTATCGTTGAATTGCGGAATAAGTAGGTCGACATTTTTTTTAGATAAGAACATTGATGAGGGAGAAAATTATTACTGAGGGTACATTTCTTTATATTGTGCCCCCTCCCCCAATAATTTTGCCGATATATGAAATACTATAGAAATAATAACAGTTTTTACTACTATATGTTTGTGCCCCCTCAATAAAAACATCTGATGACTTTTTTTGCTTTGTTTTTGGTTGTCAAGAAATTTTTGGTAGTTGAAAAGTGCAAATGCAGGACTCTGCCCCCCTCCCCCCCCCATCGAAATGAGCGTTATGGTTTTACCAGTATATTTGAGTCTCGGACCATAACACTATGGTCAGAGACTAAAATATAAAACAATAGCGCCACAGTTCTGCAGCTTAGCTAGACTCATCTACTATTTGATATGAAATAAATTAAATTCCAGTCTGTATTTTATCTATGATTTTTAATTAATTAAAGTTATCAAAGCCTTAAACCAAGATAAGTAATTGAAAACTAATTTTTTATGTAATTCCTCTATTAGGAAACCTACAAAATATTTTTGTGCCCTAGAAAAAAGAAATGACGTAAATAAGAATATCAAGAATTGATTAATAATGATGGCAAATATGTAAACTAACAACAAGAGATCTTGGAAGAAGTCAGAAAATTTTAGCAAATGACAATTGTGAAAGGTAGCTTAAGTTACCTTTATAGATATTGTTTAGTTTCTTTAGACCTATCAAAAATCAACGTGAAAATAAAGATCAAGAACTCGATGATCTTGAAGATGTATGAACTTGTGTATTGATTGGTTATGTATCTTGCGAGACCCGAGCGGTTTCCTTTTAAATAATTATCGAATGTATATTTATTGTATCCATGCATCGCAAGATTGACAATGAATGTTGATAACCACACATTTGCCCCCCCCCCCCCCCCCCCCCCCCCCCCCCCCCC
>PRKT01000025.1:1157609-1170902 GCA_003671525.1 Saccostrea glomerata
ACCCGCCGTAAACACATATGTTTAGGACATTTTTATCTTTTTTTCTTGAGTTTTAAAGAAACTAACAAATTATTAAGACTTGTTCCATGAAAAATTAAATATAATCATGGTAATAAACGGATCTATCCACAGCAGATATCTGAACATGCCAACCACGTGCTCAGTGGAATAATTTTTACAAGGAAACTCGAACTGTAAACAGAAGAGTTTTTCCCGATTTGCTGGAGTGGGGTTAAAATCGCGTTTTTTCATTAATCAGATGATGCGATGCAACAAATATAGGTAGTAAGCAATATAACCTAATTATTATTACTTAGTAATTTCTTGTCTTGATGTTATTATGGTCGCATTTATTCTAAAATCAGTGTTATTCGAAGTCTGTGTGACAGAGGAATGGCGGACGACATAAACACATTGCCTCAGGAAGACACCCATATGAAAAATCAAATTTTCAAGAATTATGGATAATGACAAGAAAAAAGAGAAACAAATGGTTGTAGCCATATTATCAATGAATCAAACTAACACCATTTTCAATGCATTTATCATTTCGTAAATGCTGTAGCTGCGCAGTTCTAACACGATTAATTTCCTCCTAATTAAAACAAAGTAAACTTAATTGTTTACTAATTTTGGTCTCCAACAGTAGGTTATTAGTGCATTAGCACTTTGAATAACTTTGGGCTAGTTTAGTAGAGTATTAAGCGCATTCTTGGTATTTCTTATTTTACACCAGACTAGATCCAATATGGCTTGTACATCCCCCTTAACTAGACATCGTGACGCACGAAGGGGAAAATTGAGAAATGTCGAATTTTTGCATGACCCATGTAAATTTTGTTCAATTCCTAAAAGTATTCGGTTTTAGAAAATTACAGGTTTCATAATCTAAAAATTCTATTTTTATAGAGAAAAATAAAAGTAAAAATAATTTCAGAATGTTCCATAACGAAAATATTGCAAAATACCTTGGTACTTCTTCCTCCCTATTGTACGCGTGCGCAGAAAGTTGTATAAGTCTCCATACATGGTCTCAAGTATCCACGATGGAATGTAAGTAGACCAAAATTTTGGATGTAATCTTTTTAAAAAGTTGTTAGAACAAAATATTAATGTCTCACCTTTGCATGCCCCAGTTAAATGTTGTTTACAAGTTTGAGCTAAAAATAAAAGTGGTGTGACCTTGACATACACGAAACAACGAAACGGTAGATACAACCTTTGTTTTTCCGGCACTTTTTCTTGCAGTTTAATTCGTATATCTTAGCTACAGTGTATATACCCATAATTTTCATAAGCCTTTCTCTGTATGCTACAGATATCTTAAAAAGAGACATGATTTTGACTCATTGTGTCCTTTAACAATAAATACAAGAAAACATTGATGTAACCATCAATTAAATAAAGAAAACAATGGAAATGCGTCTTTGTCATCAAACCGCTTCGATACGTGTGAAAAAGGATGGAGATGATAGTCGAGAATATTTTGAAAATTTATAGTCAAACAAGTAGAGCTTTTTTAAAAAAGCTTACCGTCTTTAGCAACAGACTTAAACAGTAAACTGATGTACACCTATCAGGCCGTAAAATTCTTTTGAATTTCTTGATTTTGTATTTCTACATTAGCTTTTTACTGGCATTAGCTCTATCACGGTTGTCGCTCGGTCATCTCCGTGAACTTTGACTGGCCGAGAGCTTTTTAGCAAACCTCGGCTGATTTAAACAAGAAAGGGGAAAAGAATAATAACAAATCGTAAAGCCTGCAAGCAATAAAAATCAAAATTAATTTACAATGAAATTAAAGATACCCTTTAAGTTATTGCTTTAAAAAAATATCATGTTATTAAGAATTTATAGATTTTGTTGTTGGTTTTGTCATTTTTTTAAGATTGAAATCTTGCAAAATTGTTAAGTCGTACGAAAGTTAGATCATCAGAAAATCTCCCTTGCCTTGAACAGCATTTCAACCAATGAAATAGTTGAAATTTTCTCATCATGCAATTTCTACCAATCACAAAGGAGAGGAAGTGCATAGTCCGAAGACAGTAAAAAACTTCAACTATATAATACCGCCTTCCAAGGAAGACGGTAATGAAAATCGAACAAAAATGATACCCTTTTAAACTTTATCAATTCCTCAAGTAACTGTTGGCTGGATTAAATTTAAATTAAATCAGACACATGCATCAACTGTTTCAAAAATATATTTCACTTTAAGGATATAAAACACGAACTGTGTAAAGTTACGTTTTTTATGCGATAAGTAAAATTCGATGTTCTAAAAAAAAAAAGGGAACTGTCGTTTTTTCGAAATTAAATGATAAGCAACTTTATATATTAAATATGAAAAACATATATATTTCTACAAATTCACTTTATGGAAATTAATATATTGTGTATCTCTTTATTTATAAAGGGAAAGAATATTCTGATTAACAATCTTTTCAATGTTTAGAAAACCTTTAATTTTAAATATATAACTTCTCCCACCTCAATCCCCATATACCAACACTTAAACTTATATGTATAGAGCAGCCCGGTCCTGCGGGCTGCAATTACGTAAATAAAAAAAATCCTCAAACCTTTGTTACTTCTATATGCATTTATTTATTATGCTTTATTTTAATAAGGTGTATCTGTGATTTTGTGATTCTTAGGGTGGTTTTAGGTAGTTGCAGGCTGTGTCGGGAAACAACAGAACTGTTAGTTAAACCACCCAGTCTGCAGAACAGGGATAATGTAATAGGTTTGATCATTGGTTTGATATGTTAATGGTGATTCTTTTGTTATAGTTCGTTATTGTTTAGTTTGACAATCACTATCCAGATAGGACCAAGGAAAAAAAATATACATGTATACTGAATTTTAGTCAGTGGTTCTATTCATGTAGTTCTATTGGAGTTTTATGAAGAGACTTACTTTTACATTCGACTGCTGACTTTTACATTTCGGTTATTTGAGTTTGTCTCTGTTTAAATTGTAAAAAGTCAATCGTCGATTGTAAAAGTACACTTTAAGTATCTTCAGAAAACTCCATTTACACCACTATTATTATTGTTTGTTTTGATTCATTATAAACGTGGTTCTCAGGAAACCTAAGCGGACCCAATTGATAATCATTTGTACACTGTAAAGAACGTTACACGATCTCATGATCAGGCCTCGCGGCCATAAAACTTATACGAGCTTAAGGATATCCGATCCTCAGCTAGGAAGGATAACTCCAAAAATTCATATTTAATTTGAAATGCATCAAAACGAAGCTTGAAAATTAAATTTTTTTCATGCCACAATTTTCATTTTATTCATCTTTATAAAATGCAAGGCTTTTCGAAGTCTTAAAAAAGGTCTTTAAAAAATTGATATTTGTAGCCTATAAAAGGGAAAAAAATAATACAGTTTTAGAGAAATAAGATTTTCTTGAATCCAGCCTTAGATACAAATGCTTATTAGCATGATATGAAATAAGAAGTGATTTGTGGTGTCTTGCAATGATAGCAAAAGCAAATATATGGCGGAAATAGAAAAAAAATAAAAACCAAATAAGTATAAAAACCATTACAATTTCTCTGAATGCCTGGATACCTATCATTTTTTAACGTTAAATATATTTGTTGATCAAGTTGCAATTAGAAAATGCATTGCTGATATTCCAATTCGCTTTTTCTGCAAAAATATTGGATATTTGACAATTTTCCTTATATAATATGATTGACTTTTATCTTTAACTTTAAAGAAATACTGTGGATAAATTTACATAACTTTGTGGATTCTGAAATACTTTAATGAGTATTTTGGATTACTTAACTTTTAATTTTATAAACCTGAGGATCGGACTACCTTAAATTGCTGCACGAATGTCGAGGACTAAGCGTAGGAAGAAACCGAATTTTTTTTTATACGTTCATTACATGGTGATTGTATATTTATTATTTATATGAGATTCGGTGCTAGAATATAAACAATGCATATCAAAAAATTCAAAAAACATAAGCTTTCAGAAGAAATATCAGATCAATTAATTGAAAATGAATAATCAAGTCGAGGCAAAGTCGATATTTTCATATATAACTTGCCACATTTATTCATAAACTTTAAAATATTAGAAAACTATTTTACATACTAGTATATCAGTCTTTTAATACCTGGTAGGAAATAAATAAGTAAACAAAACAAACAGTAAAACGCAAAATAAATTATAACTCATAATTTATACATCAGGTCATTTTTAATCAGGTCATCTGGGACCGATTAGGAACATCTGAACATCTGTAAAACTTTTAGTTACAATTATTGGAATTAGTTAAGGACATAATTATTTTTTTTTAATTTTTTTGTTTTTTTACACAAAATTCAAATTCAAAATATGCCATTCACAAAAGATAAAAAAAATAAATTTTTATTACTTAATTATGTTTTTAAGGTCTTCCTTCAATATCAACGGGACGAAGGTCATTTTACGTCGAGAGAGGAACGAATGTAACTCTTTCACTTAACTACACATCAGTTCTCAATGTCACTGCGATAGTATGGGAAAAAGCAACTGCATTGATTTTATTTTTCGAAACAATCGATGTAGTTAACGAGAGAAGGTATATAGGGGGAACAATTGACTCTCCGTCACTTTCTATTATCAATATATCGTTAGAGGACGATTCCACTTATTATCAATGTAAGGTTTCAACCATAGAAGGAGAAGGAAACAGTGGCCTCTTCGCCATACATGTTACACGATGTAAGATTTTTTTCATTACTTTTTAAAAGAAATATCTTAAACATCCAGAAGAAAAGATTATTGACTTTTGAACTGATTGAATAGTAATAAATAAATTACATTTAGCAAACCTAGCATGCTTGTACAATATGTAGTCATGAATTGCATTTTATAATATCTGAACGTGATGTAACTGAATTAATCTTTAGATCCACCATCCATATCGCTGTCTTCGAGGTATGATGTCTATACGGGAACAAATGTCACTCTTCAGACAACCATCAATTCCTCTCTCACAATCACAAATATGACCTGGGAGAGGAGAAATATTAGGACATACATGTACGAAATAATCGATTTATCTTCCGAAAATCGATACTCAGGGGGCAACATCATATTTCCCTCGCTATCAATATTAGATATCACTGTCAACGATAAAACGTATTATCGTGTTAGAGCCTCAAACGCCGATGGTACTACCACTAAAGAAGTTTATATTAATGTCATCTTACGTAAGTATTCTATAAAGGAATGTTAATAAAATGATAGCACCAAGGAAGTGTGTAATGAAGATAAATAAATAAAAAATATATGAGGTATTGACATCTCATCAAAATAATTATCGTAATTTCAGGACCACCATCTATATTGCTTTATTCGAGATATAGCGTTTTATCCGGTGAAAACCTTACTCTTCAAACAAACATTACATCCTTTCTGCCAATCACTAACGTGACATGGGAAAGAAGAAATACCACCACAAACCTTGACGAAGTTCTCAACATACTGTCCGATAATCGCTATATTGGTGGGGAAATTCTTTCACCATCATTGACGATTCTAGACGTGAATCTAAATGATGAAACATATTATCATGTAAGAGCTACGAACAACGACGGAACAACAACGAGAACAGTTTTTGTTAATGTCATTCCACGTACGTAATTTTTAAATCAAAAATAAAGTATTGAATGGAGAAGAAAGTACATCTATTTGATGAAGAAAAAACTCGACAAGTAATTTATCATTTCTTTATAAAATGTGGACGTGAATTTGTATATATATACCAAATTTGGATGCCGTTTATGTCCTTAACAAGTGACTGAAAATATTTTTTAAGGTCTTCCTTCAATATCAACGGGACAAAGGTCTTTTTACGTCGAGAGAGGAACGAATGTAACTCTTTCACTCAACTACACATCAGTTCTCGAAGTCACCTCATTAGTATGGCTGAAATGGAACACATCGCTAGCCTATGACGTACCCATCGATAAAGCAAACAATGGACGATATATCGGAGGGACCATCGCCTCCCCGTCTCTTGCTATAACCAGCTTATCGCTAGAAGACGATTCTACGTATTATCGATGTAAGGTTACAAATATCGAAGGAGATAGATCCAGCAGCAACTTCGACATACATGTTCTACGATGTAAGACTACTTTTATTACTTATAGGAAAAAGTCATAGACTGTCGGAAAAATGTTAATTCTTAAATTCGTTGAATAAAGGTGAATAAAAAGAGATAGAGATTAAGCATTAAATAAATGGATATTAAAAAGAATCAAACAATAAAAAACGATTTATGTTTTAAGTCGTAAATTGCTTAAGGTACCAATATTTCTATGTGTCTGTGATGGGTTTGATTTTCAGATCCACCATCCATATCGCTGTCTTCCAGGTATAATGCTTATACGGGAACAAATGTCACTCTTCAGACAACCATCAATTCCTCTCTCACAATCACAAATATGACCTGGGAGAGGAGAAACATCAGAACATACATGTACGAAACAATCGATGTATCGTCCGATAATCGATACTCTGGGGGCGATATCATATTTCCCTCGCTATCAATATTAGATATCACTGTCAACGATAAAACGTATTATCGAGTTAGCGCTACAAACGCCGATGGCACTACCACTAAAGAAGTTTACATTAATGTCATCTTACGTAAGTAATCTATATTAGTAATCGCCAGTAGAGCAGAAACATGCGTGTCTTTAAATTATTCTATAACAAGTCTTTATCCAAAGCAATTGTTTATACGAAACCTATTGGATATGTTGATAAAGTTATAGCGCGAAAAAAGTGTATAATGAAGAAAAATTAATCAAAATTATGAACTATTGATACTTATCAAAATAACTATCGTAATTTCAGGACCACCATCTATATTGCTTAATTCGAGATATAGCGTTTTATCCGGTGAAAACCTTACTCTTCAAACAAACATTACATCCTTTCTGCCAATCACTAATTATGAGTTTATGGTCTAGGGGCCTAGTAATCAATATCTGTTTCATCTGATTTTAGTATGGCATGCCATTTTGCTATTTATTTGGAAATAAAATTTATCTTAAAATTACAGAGATATCTCTCATCAACTTCAAGAGATTTCTCTCATGTCTCATGTTTAAGAGAAATCTCAATGAGAAAGAGATATCTCTTAAACTTAGAGAGAGAGATATCTCCTATACTCAAAGAGATACATGTATCTCTTTTTATAAGAAAGATATTTTCTTTACTTGAAGAGATATCGCTTTCTCCTTTAACGGTATCTCTTTCGTGAAAAGAGATATATCCTAACGTTAAAAAGATATATCTTCTCCTAGAGAGACATCTCTTTTACTTTTGGAGATATTTTTCCAAGTTAAAGAGATATCTCTTAAAGTAAAAGAAAAATCTATTTTAGTTTGTCTTAATAGATATCTCTCAAAGTGAATAAGATATCTTTCAAAAGTGTCTAAAAGAGATATATCTCAAAGAATAAGAGATATATCTTTATTGCAAAAATTTGTCTCTTCATTGTTTTTATTTGAATTCCATTTTAAAATTACTTCTCTCTTTAACCTGAAGTTAGCTTCTTATTGATGGAAGTACATTAAAGTATTTTTAAATTTCGACATTTTCATGATATAAATACATTTTAGCTTTACTAAACATGACAAGTAATTCAGTGTAGTCTAGATTTCAAATTAGTAATAGTTGATTATTTCAAAAGGTTAGAAAATTTTGTCCATTCCATTTGATATTTTATACTTATACTTTTGTTTCTATGAATATTAAACTTTTAGCATTTTTAAACTTTTTTTTAAAGATTCATTAAAATTTAAAAACCAAAATTTCAAATGATTTCCAGTGTTTGATTTTATAACTTGCAAAAATGCCTGGAAATGAATTGTATTTTTTGGGTGAGAAAACTTCTTAAAGTTGCAATACTTCATTCAGAAATCTCGAGAAATGTTAAATATTTTTATGTACGTGTCGTCTGACCTTAATTTTGTGGTTTTGAGTATCATTAAAATATGATTACTACCTGTGTTGACATAAACATAAACAAATTTCATTGTTGCTCCATCGTCGTTCGTAGCTCTCACGCGATAATAAGACTCATCCGTCGGATCCACGTGTATAATCGTCAGTGATGGTGAGAGAATATCTCCACCAGCATACCGATTATCGGAGAGTATGTTGAGAACTTCGTAAAAATATGTGCTGGTGTTTCTTTTTTCCCAGGTAACACTAGTGACTGGTAGGAAGGATGAAACATTTGTATGAAGAGTGATGTTTTCACCGGCATACACACTATAAATTGACTTTGTAGTAATGGATGGCGGACCTAAAGTTTAAATTAACATTTTCCGTTAATCACAAAATTTCGTGATACCGACTTATTATTTCCCTACTTCACAATCTACTTTTCATCTATCAAGAATTCTTTTCGTCTTTCTTTAGAAATTAATTATCTACTGTAAATGTATTACATTTGGCGTGTACGATATTTGGCTGAAATTCAATTCTCAACAAGTTAGCGTAGCTTTGATTTAGCGCTGTCATAAAGGATAAGAGACGCTAAAAATGGTAGCTTTTAACATTTTATGACTAATGCAACCATTAATAAAATATATGGCGATAATTAAATCTTTTCGTCACCCAGACTGAAATACTTCAATGCAATATATGTACATTTAACTTTATACAGGTGTACTTAGACTTTTAAATAACATTAAGTAGGTACTTTAAAACTGTGCATGCAAGGTACCAAACTCATATCTGAATAACTTTTTGATCATTTGAAACTGAAAGAAGAAGAACCCACGCAGTGAACATCATGCATCATTTAATGACGTTATTTAAATTACTCTAAATCGTTTTAAATCCACGGTGTTAAAAGGATGTATTCGCTTTTACAAAAGAATTGACCTATAGGAGAGAACAATTTCCCGGAAAAAGTGACATTGAATAATTAAGCTTTATTTGTTGTTTTCTACCGTACATATGTCTAAATTTTCCAAATTTGTATTTTATACCTAAAATTTATTATTTACAACTTTACAATAAACCTTCAAAGTTGACTGAAACACCATTTTGTCCGTTAAAGCGTTGATTTTTGCATGATTTTGGCCCAGAAGTCCTTCAGGGCAGGCCTGCCCCTAAATAAAATTGTGATATTTTGATAGGTTATGATGTAAGGAATGATTTCCCTAGGGTCGAAATTCCCAAAAAAACCTACAAATAATAAGGAAACCTGATTTTGAAAATCTGCTTCAAATTTCGACCTGTTAATTCTATAGACGGACTAGCTCAGTTGATATATGAGTTGGTTTTACTCCGTGAAATGCTTCTTTTTAAAGTCGCGGGTTCGAATCCACCTGGCACCACACTTTTAAAGTTTTAAATTTCGCCTTTTTAAAGACAATTCAATTTTTTTTAATAGACTTGTGTATTTTCCTTCAATTATCTATCGTTTATGTATGCCCATTCTTGATACAAGAAAAACTAAAAAGATGTCAAATCGTAACAATCAATTGTACAGTTGTTAGTCAGGCGGAACATACCTCAGTATAAGCACACTTTCTCCGAGGACAACAGTAACTCACTCTGTGTTATTTGATACAGAAATTGATGACAGCATTGAGCTGCGTCGAATTTCAATTGTATATATTCCTTAGAATTTAATCACATTGATTTTGGCTACATATATCAGTAACTGTACTCCCTTGGATTTCATTTAAGCCTATATAATTTGCACACATTAATGACATTTTAATTATATCCACGGATAAATAGCCTAGACATAAAGAATAGAATTTCAGAGACAGTAGACATTACCATTATGCACAATGAGAAGTAAAGACAAATATCAATTATTACATTTGGAGAAAACAAACTCAGAAAATCAATGAAAAGGTTTCTTCTACCTCTACTCACTGAAATAAAGATTTAGAAAAAAACAAATTGTTAAATGTATTCGGCCTAATGTCATTAATCAGAACGAAAATCGACAACCTCTTTGTAGAGAAGAAAACCAAGCCCGTTCCTATAGGTCAGATCCCTATTTATAATGAAGTGATCCTTTCACGATCTTTCAAAAAGTTCCAATTGCGATGGTTTAAATTCACGCTGCGAAAAATTTATTCAAATTTTCGTATTAGCAAATCGCGAACATAGCAAAATTAAAAACATCGTGAATATTTGCCAATCTACAATAAATAAATCTTTGAAGATCTTTAAAAGAGATGCCAGAGAATGGGGCCAAATACACCGAAGTAAATTGTGGCATGAAATATCAATAGTAAATCTTGTCTTTCGCGTTTAAAGATAGATTCTTTCTCTTATTATTTTACGTCTTCAAACGGCATTTGTTTCAACAATAATAGCTATGCAATACCTTTGAGAATTTCAATTACGTATAGAAAGACCTTCGGAGTACGACACTTAACTTATCTCCTTAATAAAAAAAAACAAGATAAGCAAGAGACGGTGGGAAATACTTATTGATAAATATATCTTAGTTACCGACACATCCTTGTAAGAATTATTTGTCTCCTTTCATCTCTGAAAACGAAGAACTAATAAAACAATTTGGTGATTCGGAAATTCGCTGTGATATTATTGGATTGAAAGTAAGTCGGTGCATTTTACATTGTTCTTACATAAATTTGTTTCTGTCAGAATTTATGCTGTGTTTTTAAGGTTTTATCATGTGAGTTTGTTTGAACAGGATGTTGGACTTAAACATGGCATTATTTAGCTGCTAATTATGTCAAAATACACTTCAAATGTTTTCTTTATATGTTTGATTTTAATTTTATTTTTTTATTATTTTTTTTATTAACAGACCTATTTTAATATTGTATTTGTAACGTGCAACGCGGCCGAGCTTGGTGTGTGTGGTGATATGTCTTGTATCACCGAGGCGTTACACTCTGGTTCGTTAACCTGTTAACTCAGGTTTTTGTTGACCAAATAAAATTACAATCAAATATATACAAATACAATGGTCTTTGAAAGATAACGTAGGTCTAACGTTTATACGAAACTAAACTACACCCATTTCCGTTTCATATTCATATGAAACTGAATATATAATATTATAAATAAGGACGTATAATATGAGAAGAAAAAACTTACAGCTTGTACCATTGCCTTTGATACCCATTTTTTTTAACACACTCTAACGAAAAAAACTATGGTAAGTTTATTATAGTTTACTAAAGTATCAAAGATTTTACTATTAGTATATTACTATTAGCTGTAGTAAATAACTCTAATTTTACTCCAGTTTTTAAAATGTTATATTTCATGCTTTTGGATTTTCATATTCACAATTTTTATTATATGGAACTATTACTTATATTCACAAATCTTTCTTAAAGTTTACATCTCTGATATCAAAACAAAGAGATTTTTAGCTTTAAAATCTCAAAATAGGTTCCAGAATAAAGTTTTATGTAAATTCAAAGTAAATTTTCGACAAATATCTTTAAAGTAGATTAAAAGTAATTATAGGAATCGTATGTTAATGTATTAACCACGTATATCAATAACAATGTCTGCAGATTTTCTATCATACATTTGTCGAATCGATTTATCTTGGAGAACTTGAAATTCAAGATACTACAGAATCTGACACATCTATTTTGCATTTGGATATTTTACAGGAAAAAACAGTACTTAATTTAGCAACAACAATAACAACAACAAAACAAGAAAAAATTGATTAACTCCACTTTTTCTACCATCACCTTCCCTTACATGTACCCTTATCTGACCCACTAGCCATTATATAAGAGTAGATAAATTCTAAATAAGATTTAAAATTGTTACCTAATTCATTGGTGTACAAAGTGATTGTCTACTACTGTTGATATGCAAGTAATTGTACGTAAATTTCAAATTACGATTAAAAAAAAATGAGTTGTAGAATACCAGTATAAGAAAGATTTTTTAGGCCAAAGATTATGAACCAAAGAAAGATAACTCAGACAAACAACCTACACAGAAGTCTAGACTTTGTTTTGATTCGTAAAATTGTACGAGACGTAAAATGCATTGCCTTACTTCAGAAAACGGTTAATTAATTACATAATATTTGTGTGTCGTTTTCCACTGACAGATTTTTACAATTAGCTTAGTTTCTGTCGTATATGTATATATATGTATATGTTTATATTTAAAATTGTTACTAATATACGTATTAATCTTTATATCATTATTTAATTCGTGTATTTACCACGAGGTTAATCAGAAATTTGAAGCTAAAAACAAAGTAATTATTTTTATTAATTAAATATATTTTTGAATTGGTCATTCGTAGATAATGATATGAACTGTATTCAAGCTCAAAAGTCACTGTATTCAAGCTCAAAAGTCCATGTTAACAGCCCGCGTGGCGCAGTGGTTAGAGTGTCTGCTCTAGAGTCGCGAAGTAAGAAGTCAATCCTTACGTCGCGGGTTTGAATCCCACTGCTAGACTTAGAGACCGGTCCTTCGGATGAGACCGTATAAACCGAGGTCCTGTGTCGCAGTAGGTGCTGGCACGAAAAAGATCCCTCCCTGCTTAATGACCCTAAGTGCCGAGTAAAGGACAAAATTTGCAGCTCTCTACCAGCAAATGCTGGCGTCTCCATATGAGTAAAAAATTCTCGAGAGGGACGTTAAACAACATACAATCAATCAATCCATGTTAACATAAATCAGGAACAGAGCAATGAAAGGCCTCTAAACTAAAACATCAGAGATGGGATCAGATGCCATGGAGGAGTTCACGAGCATCCTCAGCTGACTTGTCACACCCGCTGTGTGCATCTTGTCATGATCGGAAAGTCACTAAAAATCCGTTGACAATTCAGCGTGTAAATAAGGACCTTACGATTATTATGAAATTAGTCACTATTAGTTGGTCAGTCAGTATTAGATTGCATTTGCTGACAAGGTCATTGTATCAAATTTGCCACAGTTTTACATATTGCAACCAAATATTCAGGAACCAAGCAACCAATAGTTAATTATTAAATTTAAACTCTATGCCATGTATTAAAATGCATGTCATTTGAACATGTTTTTCTCTCTTGGAAAGAAGCAGGCAAACTATTTGCATGGGTATAATGAGCAATGACGCTTGGTAGAGGTGTGCCTTGTATTAAAAAAAGACTGACTTACATGTAGTTGGTTCAACATAGAAAATATATGACGCATTTAAAAATCTTTTTTCTTGGAAACCTAAAAGGCGTTATTACAAATTGCATTTGAATAAAGTTTTACCGAGAAGTCCCTCCACGAGTTTGGCC
>PRKT01000025.1:1170974-1255974 GCA_003671525.1 Saccostrea glomerata
GGGGGGGGCTATTAAAAGCACGTGCCTGTTAAGTGCAAAATAATGGTTATTCAAAAAGCGTAATGACCCTTTTAGAAAGGCATAATAACGCCTTTTAGTTTTAAAAAGGCGTAATAACGCCTTTTGAAAAGGAATAATTATGCCTTTTAGAATGGAAAGGCGTAATAATGCCTTTTAGAAAGGCATAATAACGCCCTTTGGAAAGGCGTAATAGCGCCTTTTAGAAAGGCATAATAAAGCCTTTTGGAAAGGCGTATTAACGCCTTTTAGAAAGGCGTTGAAACGCCTTTTAAAAAGGCGTAATTACGCCTTTTGGAATGAAAAGGCTCAATAATGCCTTTTCAAAAGGCGTTATAACGTTAAATTACGCCTTTTCGAAATATATATCGCCTTTTAATTTTTTTTCTATAGATTGATCCTAGTAGGCTTTCGTAGACAAGGGTATATAACTGCAAAAAAAATTGACGCCTACATGGAGAAGTTAAAGTCATCACGTTTATCTTTTAGCATCTACGTTAGATTATTATTAACGTTCTTTTTCTAGTAAAAATATCCGGATATAAAACAGATGTATCAGACTCAATTGTATATTTGAGGTGTACACTATTTATATAATAGTGTTGCATTATGCATGTACTATGCCTAAATAGTAGGCAGGGTTTGACACATGGTGCACCAGCCGGAGGCGAGTGCACTATGTATCAAACCCTGCCTACTATTTAGGCATAGTACATGCATAATGCAACACTATCGTCATTATTATGCTGACTGTTGTAATTATTTATGCGGCAATCCATTTGACTTTTTTCTGAAAATATCGGTGCTAACACAGCGCACTTGCAAGAACTCATTCAAAATCTTCATGCTAAAATTGGTTGCATGCTTAGTTATTTTGGTTACTAGTATTTTCTCTAAATAAGTCGGGATTTTCTGTCCCAAGGCAACTCATCTTTATTTTCAGTTTTGTTAGTTAGACTGATTTGTTGCAGACGTCGATTCTCATTGATAATTTTCTTTTACATCCTTCAATCAAGCGTTATATAAGAAAGCGTTTTAATGACCCCATGATATCAGTTCATCCAACGATCTGTATATAATTAGTTTGAAACTTTGTTGTACACATTTATCTAAGGTTCCTTAGAATAATATAACTGTTTTCTATGGTGGCATATTTCTGCCCCTTGTGTGCAAGTTATTTTTCTTTCAAATATGTCTACATGCAAGATAGATATGTTAACATACAACATAGCTATGTCAACATGCAAGATAAATATGTTGACATGCAAGAAAATTGCAATAAAATAAAAATTATAAAAAATCTTCAAAAATCTCAAATATTGCCCACATGTGACATCCAAAATGCTAAATGCAACTTATTTATGTTGACATGCAACTTATTTATGCTGACATGCAACTTAGTTATGTTAACATGCAAGATAAATATGTTGACATGCAACTTATTTATGTTGACATGCAACTTAATTATGTCGACATGCAACTCATTTATGTCGACATGCAACTTAGTTATGTTGACATGCGAGATAAATATGTTGGCATGCAACTTATAAGTTGCATGTCGGCATAACTGAGTCGCATGTTTACATAAATAAGTTGCATGTCAACATAAATAAATTGCATGTCAACATATTTATCTTGCATGTCAACATAACTAAGTTGCATGTCAGCATAAATAAGTTGCATGTTAACATAACTAAGTTGCATGTCAGCATAAATAAGTGATAAGCAATATTTGAGATTTTTAAAGATTTTTTATAATATTTATTTGATTGCAATTTTCTTGCATGTCAACATATTTATGTTGCATGTTGACATAACTATCTTGCATGTCAACATATTTATCTTGCATGTCGACATATTTGATAGAAAAATAGCTTGCACACAAGGGGCAGAAATATGCCACCATAGTTTTCAAATAATATTTGTCTATTTTTTACTTCTTGTGTCAATTGTATAAATAAAGTATATATTTGATAAAATTCTTTTAATCAGTGATCGTCTCTGTGGCGTAATCGATAAGGTATCGGACTGACAACCTCATTGATGGATTTTATTCAATAAATTAAGCCCTGCTCTATTTCGGCATAGTATGCTTACGCTATATAAATCCTTAGACCACTATGCGAGAATAGTAGGGTATGGGTTATATAGTCACAAACTGACAGGAAGCATAATAATCATTTAGTACATACTTAGTAATAAATACAGAATTTTTGCATATATGCGGTATGCCTGGCATCACAATAGCCGTATCAGCCCTGCAGGACTGATATGGATTTACGGGGCTGATAGGGATCAATATCACACCCCTAGTAAATTAAACCTAAAAAAAAAAGTAATTGTGATCATACACACATTTTAGGGGTATATATGCTCTTAATTTTAACTTTTTGAATGTAAGGATGATCTAAATGACAAATAAAAAAATATTTATTTTTCAAATCAAAGATCGGGCAGATTTTTAATAGAAGAAGAAACAAAACCAAAGCGCATGAGACAATAGATCATGTACTTATAAGAAGTCCATGCATGACTATTTGGCGCTCTGGCTGATATTGGTGTCTCGGGCTGATACATGATGTGATATGGAAAAGGGTATGTATTATTCTCTATGTATCATATTTAGACATATGAATCTAAATAACTATAATTGACTATACTTCGTCGATATATCAAAATGTCGAGTCAACTTGAATGTCACAGCAGGTATTTTCTTCTCATGTAAAAGATTTTGAATAAATTCTGCTTCATATGAATAGAAAATAAATCCTCTATTTATTGGGTGCAATGGTATGAGATTGTTATGAAGTGTAGCCATTGATCTAATTTTTTTAACAAAGAAGATGAAAAATCTACTTCTGAATCACTTCGTGGGAGCGAGAATTCAAATAAAAGTTCTAGTCCGAGTAAATATGGTGTATTTGTGTGTCTTCCTCCAATTTTTATGATGTAGATGATACAAGAGCTGTGGTAAATTGTCATATCTCTGAATTAATCTCAAGTGATGATGAAAATGACATTTCATTTGAATTCCCGCGCCCATGAAGTCAGTTTATAAATCAAAATTTTCACATTTTGTTCCTCTTAAATCTTATGATTAGTCAATACTATCAAATGAAAATGTTTTAAGTCGATATAATATATAGCATTAAAACTAGGGATGTCAAAAATGTCAATAATTGATATTCGAATATTCGATAGAAGTATTTGGTGTTGCTGGTGCTGTAGGGGCAGTTGCCACAGTTGGTGCTGGTGTTGCTGCGATAAAGTCTCTGGCTGCTGCCAAGTAAGCGTTAATATGTAATGGGAATATTAACATAGTACCTATTATTAAAAAGAACTTTACGTTTGCTGAAGCAAGTCTCATTTTTCAAGTTTCATTTTGTAGGTCGGTAAGTCCACTGAACACGAACAGTCCTGGAAACTCTCAAACCCCAAACACAAATTCAAAAGCGGAAAATTCAAAGTCTGAAAATGAAAAGAGTAAGCAGAATAAGAAGGATACGCAACAAAACAATCATGACAGTGAACATGATATGCCTGAGCCCCAGTATACGGGCCTTTGCCAAGGAGTGATCTCTTCAATGCCCCCGCCTGGATATTAGTTCACAAAGGTTATCCCACCAGCTATTACCAAAGGAATAAATACAAATTTACTTACAACAGCACAGCTTTATCAACAGGCTGAAGAATGATCGTAGTTACATGTATTTTAAGCTTAATAAGCAGCTTGGGGATGTTTATTTTATTTAGGATACCTGTATAATTCCATGTTGTGTTTTGTTAGCATATACCTGTTATTATGTATGATTATGTAATTAGTAATATAATTTATTAAACATAATATAAATATTAGTAGATCGTTAGATTGTAACAACTATTCCTCACTTTCAGCCTAATTAAAAAAATACGATGATTTCAATGAGGTTCCCAGAAAGCATTCCTATGTTGGGCCAACACTGGTAAAAGGTATGGTTGGCGTTGGGGGAATAACGTTGGGCCAACGTTGGTCCAATTTTACCATGTCGACCTTTTCGACCATGACAAAATTCCTATGTTGGCCCAACGTTGGTCCAACGTAAGTAACTTCCATTCACTTTTAATTACTTTCCAAGGAAAGAAAGATGCTGATATTGGCCCAGCGTTGGCCAAATGTTTATAACACACCCTAAAAGAAAGTGTTTTTCAAACTGGTAGTTTTAGTTGGCCAAACATTGGTCTGATTTTTGTAATACACCCTTAAACAATGTGTCTTATCATGTTGGTAGTAGTGTGTTGGCCCAATGTTGCCCAGATGTTTGTAATACATCCTTAAAGAACGTGTCTCATCAAGTTGGCCTGTTGTTGGCCCAGTGTTTGTAATAAATCTTTAAAGTAAATGGCTTTTCAAGTTAGAATGTGGCCTAACGTTGGCCCGATGTTAGCAAGAGTGTTTTAGCCATTCTCTGTAACCACTTAAACTTCGTTGCCACGCATGGTCACCGATTTTGATGAAACTTCACCCATGCTTAGTACTTGACACCAGAAAGAAATATCAAACAAAATTTCGTTGCTATGTGTCTCGGTTGCTATGGCAACAGCCGCAAAAGTTTGAAAAATCGAGATTTTCAGCCACTTTAAATCTTGACTGTGGGTTAATAAAAACTAGAAAAAGCAAACAAAGCATTCTCACAAAAACATAAGACCTTGATGTCACTTATACTGTAAAGAAACTGTTTAGAATATATCTCCAAGTAAGTGGTAACCAAGGGTACATTTAGAATACATTAAAAATGCTGAAATATGCCAAAAAACACTCCGTTTTCACTAATGGTAGGTGTTACATGCTCAAACTCAATCAACGACTAAAGAAAAGCAATGAAAATGTTTGACCTTAAGTATATAAGTATAAGCAATATTATTCTATAAATTACTTTTATGGTTGCCATAGTAACACAGTGTAACCATGCAAAACCAGTAACTAAGATTGGGTTTATGCTACTGTCTTGAGGAAAAACATGAAAATTCAAGACTGGCAAATATGCATCCTTAGTACCTTGCAACACCAAAACCACAAGAAAAATAGGGTATAATTGCTACTTTGCAGTGTTACCATGGAAACAAAGTACCAGTGCTTAAAAGTGAATTATTTTTCGTTGCATTAAGAATTGAATTGCCATTTAATCAAGAAACAAATTAAAGGACTCAGCTTGAATAGTACTTATCTGATAGAACTGAAGTTGAATATCATATATTGATAAAACTTGATGAAAAAAACAACACTGTTGCTATGGCTATCAAGAAGGGAAAATTTTCGATTTTGTGAACTTTATATCAAAACTAAACCCTGTATGCTAACTTCTTGCATCCACTTAGAGATTGGATGATAGTCAAAATTACAAGTCAAGTTAGCTGTTAATAAATATCAAATCATAAAAGTTTTGGGAATTTACATTTAAGGGTACGTATCCAAGGAAAGAAAATATTTTTCAGGTTTTTAAGCATATATTTTCTGCTTATTTCCATAGCAACTCTCTATTTAAAGAATCTAATCTGAATTTTTTCAAATGGGAAAACTTGGAGCACACCAACATCTTATAAAATTGATCATTAGTTATGAGGAAATGTGTGTTTTTTTTAAAGATAGGATGTACAGCCGTACAGAATGTTACTTTGAAGGCTCTCTTTGGTATAAAAACCTTGGCAATCATTGCCAACCAAAATGAAATATCATATGTTTCAAGGCTCTTATTTCTATAATTTGGTCACTATTCATCCTATAATTGCTTTTTATTTTTACGTTTATGACTTTATAAAATTCAATAAATATTTCTTTTTTACTTTTGAATAGTTTGTTACCATAGTAACGTATGTAATAGTTGATTTACCAAACATGTTTATCATGCATTTGAGACACCTGACCTTTAACTTTTGGAAACAGTCATTGCCAATTGTTTGCTTCACCGCAAATGTTAACTATGGGGCTCTAAACATGTTAAAAGCCATTTTTCGAACTTTAAGACATGTTGCCATGGTAACTATAAAACATAGCAACCAATTTGTGCCTGATTTCAATTTAGGGTATCAATGACTTTTATCATAGAGAGTTTGGAGAAATTCTGAGACTATGCGTGCCACAGCTTCTATATAAAATTTCAAATCATTACAGAGAATGGCTCTTAATTTGTTTAGGTGTTTCAAAGATGGGATATTTATATTGGGTCAACGTTGGTCAGATTATTATACTGTCAACTAAATGGTGGTGTGAATTTTATAACTAGTTGCTGAACTTTACGTTGGGACAATGTTGCTTCCAAATATTAATTTCAATGTACATTATGAAATAATTAAGAGGACATTCTATGTCCATGATTTCATTGGATGACTGCTTTTTTGAATAGCTTATCTATTTGTATTAAAACGTTTAAAATTAAGATTTTTTTATGAGCGTTGTATTCATGAGAATTTAGAGAAGACTGAATAAATGTTAGTTAAATATAACATTATGGTTGTATTATCGCTGTTGGGTTACCTTTATTGGACAAACAATGGTCCAACAAGGAATATTGATAATTGGTTATGTATAATAAGGCCACTGTTGGGCTAACTGTTGGCGTTAAGTCATAAAAATATTTTATCATGAGAGAAAATATTTGTTGGGGGATTGGCATCGGCCCAAGTTGGCCCATCATACCATGAATCTGGCTGAGCATCATGGATAGAAAACATCCGGGCTACTTGTAATATCCGCGCCATTTTTAATCTGATACGAGTGTAATGAGACTAATCCTTGCATATCTGCATCCACTTTGTAAGTATTTATAATATGCTTGCTTCGAAACAGCTTAATGAACGTTTATAGTTTAAACGATATCGTGTACAAATCTGTGTAAATCAGACACGGGGAAGTGCAGTGGCTAGGGTCAACACTCTCCTAGATAGTATGCTAACATTGGGCCAACGTTGGGTCAATGTCATTGGTTACATTTGGCCAAGTTTGCTCATCGGCCCAATGTTGCCCCGATATTTTGGGCCAACGTTGGCCCATTATAGAGTGTTATTTCTACAGATATTGGCCCAACGTTGCGACAACATTGTCCAAATGAATGCGACATTAGGCTAATCTTGGCCCAACGTCAACAAAAACATTGGGCTGATGTTGGCAAATGACGATGGCCCAGTGTCATTTTGCTCATTGGCCTAATGTTGGCCCGATATATTGGACCAACATTGGGCCAATGTGTATAAACATTTAATTGTTACAAATATATTTATTACCAAATCCGACAATCTCTCCAATCAGAAATAAATCTACCACCAATCCGACTTGAAAATACAAGTTATCTAAAATAAATTTACAAGACTTATTAAAATTCTTATAATTTATCAAAACAAAATAAAATAATTATCAGTGATTACATTAATTGTTGCTATATAAGAAAAATAAGTGAAAGTATAAAATAACAAATGTGTTTTGATACAGTTAAAACAATAAATAATTTTCACCTTATATAGATTGTTTGTGTCTAGTAGAATAAATTTCCGGAGTCTACCACTTATCTTACTTATATGCACTTAACATCGAGCACATGATCAAACATGGTGAAAATGTTGAACATGTTGAAGTTAAAACAAAATTTATTCAGTACTAAAACATAAATTGGGTTCTTTATTTAAAATTTGTTCAGTGTACCGACAAATTTTTTTATACATGTATTTTTCTTTGAATAATGATTTATATTGGGCAATATTGAATCTAAATCGGTGTGATGATTATGATTTAGCGTAGAAATTTTATGCATAAATGCCTTCATCACGCAAGCTAATCGCTTAATCATACCATGAAACAAAAAAAAGACAGTTATTCCTCAATTGACAGCTTAAAGATATAGTGAAATACTTGTAAATTTAATCGTATATATTTACTCTTTACTGAGAAAAGTAACAAATGTTTTAAGTATCAAATAATTTACGTGCTACTGGAGATTCTAAAAAGACACTGAGAACACAATCAAAGAATGGCTGTGGTTGCCTAGAAAAGGGATGGTGGAGGAAGAAACAGACAGAGAAGAAATGAAATTTTAGATTTCATCAATTTTAGTCTTTTAGAATCTCCAGTAGCACTCCTAAAATTGTAGTATTTGGTACTTAAAACATTTGTTACTTTTCTCAGTATTAGTAAGAGTCAACATACGATTAAATTTACAAAAATATATCACTATATGTTTAAGCTGTCAATTAAGGAACAGCCGTCTTTTTTTGTTTCATGGTTTGATTAAGCGCATAGCTTGCGTGATGAAATCCAAAACTCAAAACCGATAACCATGTATCTCAGTGTAATCTACCTACATGCCAAATTATATTATAATCAGACTAAATCTGTATTTGGTATAGCATTTAGAAAGTATTTCACAGAAATTTCTATTTTTAGTAACCACGGAAACACCGTTCATCGAAATTAAAAGCCGATACACAGTATTATGTATCCTAGTGTAGTCTACTTGTGTGTGAAGTTATATTGAAATCAGACCAAAACTGTAGGAGGAGTAGCATTTTAAAAGTATTTAACAAAAACTTCTATCTTTAGTAACCACAGCAACACGTTTTATCGAAATTAAAATCCAATATACAGAATTATGTATCTTAGTGTAGTATACTTGTGTGTGAAGTTATATTGAAATCAGACCAAAACTGTAGGATGAGTAGAATTTTAAAAAGTATTCTACAAAAATTTTTATTTTTAGTCACCACGGCAACACCGTTCATCGAAATTAAAAACCGATATAGAGTATTATGTATATTAGTGTAGTCTACTTGTGTGCCTAGTTATATTGAAATCAAACTAAAACTGTAGGAGGAGTAGCATTTTAAAAGTATTCCACAAAAAATTCTATTTTTAGTAACCACTGCAACACCGTTCATCGAAATTAAAAACCGATACACAGAATTATGTATTTTGGTGTACTGGTGTAGTCCACTTGTGTGTGAAGCTATATTGAAATCGGATGAAAACTGTAGGAGGTGTAGCATTTTGAAAAATTGTTTACAGACAGACAGACAGACAAAAAGACAGACGGACGGACGGACGACGAACGCATTACTATCGCATAAGCTCTTCTGGTCTCTGACCAGTAAAGCTAAAAATGAACTCCGGTTTGAGATGGAAAAATTCCCAGTTTTCGTAATGGCGCCGGTTCTGACGTTTTCCTGGCACGTAAAATATCAAGATCGTTAAAAAGTCTGGAAACGTTAGATATTTCGGACTAGGCTATTAAATGCTTTGAAGACTTAAAGTCCACTACCTCGTAAAAGATGATGTTTAAATGATAAATGCATTTGCCAATTATACTTTTTTTTAATTTACAAGTCACAATGTCGTCGTGTTTTAAAGGGCTGGGGGTTGTGGCCATTTTATGACCATTTTGACCTCCTTTAGAGGAAGAGTTCTACATCAAGATATATACAAAAATGTTCAAATTTTAAAACTGAAATGTATGAAATTTTTCTTTGCCAAATGATAGTTGACAGCATAAGATATCATAAATTATCTTAAAATTTAATTAAATCTTGTGGTTAATTTGTGGTAAATTTGTTGACCCCCCCCCCCTTCAGCCTCCTCAAATCAAAGAAATATGAACGAAGTCATGATTAATATTGTCCATACATTGATCACAAAACCCTTAAATATAGGTACTTAACATTTTTTACTATAAATGAATAACGAAAATTGTGTTTTGGCGTGCTTGTCACGGCCACTTAATAGATATAAAATATATCATAAAATTACAAATAATGAAAGATGTATGTGCCGCTGGTAAACATTTGGCAGCATAAAAAATTAAGCAATAGAAGTGCCATCTCGATCCAGGGAGCCTGGAAAAAAAAAGTACTCCCTGGAGAAAGCAATCTATGCAAAATTATGCCAAATGGGTCAAAGGACATAATTGTATGCATAACATTTGCGCAGAACTTGTTGGGCTGGTTGCTGACGAGAACCAAGGTTAGTGGAAAGGGAAGACTGCATGTTAATCATCCACAATTCTGCATCAACTGAGGCCCAGGACAGTGAGGTATTGTAAGATTTTTTGAGTCAAAATTTGATGTCATAATCTAACCAATTACCTCTCAATTTTTCAGCCCCCCTCTTAATCAGTGTCAAATATTTAAACAAAGGAATGGCTTAAGATGTATGCGTTGTCAAGTTTACAGAAGCAAAATGAGAGAAGGCATCAAGCCATTGTGAAAAACTTGAAATCTTTTGGTCTTTTATTTCGGTTTTACTTGAAAGACCCCATCTTCAAATACAACTTGATTTTGTTGTGTTACAGTAGGATCGTGGGCTAAAAGGGATGCGCAAATAACGAACTGATTATTTAAAATTTTTTCTTTAGAATTTTGCGGCACATGAGCCGCAAATGGAGACGCTGCACTAATAAAAGGATTAGGCAAATTATTCCAGGGGTCATAATTCACCGTACCTGCAATATTTGTTCCGGAATCCTTGGCAGCAACGGAAGTCAATGTGGATGGACTAGGAGCAAGCTGCAAAGTCTGTCTGAATCATCGCCGGTGCTGTGTTCGGCGTCAAAACTGGTGTTAAACTAAGCAAAACAACAAGGGGCGGACTTTGTATCCCCGCCGGTGTCGAACTCACTGCCGAAGCAGTAGTCTGGTTCACTTCACTGGGTTGAGTAATGGCGGAGGTAGCCTTGGCACGTGTCGTGGTCCCAGCTCGCCGATTTCTAGCTCCAACAGCAGAATTTGCTGTGCTTGTCCTGTAATACGGACTTCTTGACTTTGATTTTCTAGATGCACGGAGCATATTTTACTTTTCTACAGCCTAGACTTGCAAGATAACACTCGATGTATTCTACTTAAAAATAAGTACGTCTGCTGTTGACCAGCTAGGAAATGAAAACGAATACTGTATTCTAGATGACATGCGCAAACTACAAGGAGGCCAATCAGCATACCAAACCCGAGTTAAATTATACATGCCAGAGTTATGCACCTTTTCATATGACTGCACAAAATGACCAGGTTTATCCACATGAGATAAACGAGATAAATAGAGAATATTACATACTAAAATCCATATCATATGTCATATCAGCCCGAGTGGCCCCATATCAGCCCGAGGGCCGAAGGCCCGAGGGCTGATATTGGGCCTGAGGGCTGATGTGACATATGATATGGATTTTAGTATGTAATATTCTATTTATCATATATTTAAAATACTTCATATGAGAGTTCACATATGGTGGCTAAAGAATGTTCGTGCTTGTTAGTGACAGTTTTTTTTTATAAAATCTAATAGAGCCGATTTTAGGTAACTGAAAAAAAAATTAAGACCACAAATGTCATTAAAGAATTATTTTATATGAATATTTGAATGAAATCATGTAAATTAACTTTTAAGCTTAATATAAACGTTACTTCCGGTTTGATATGGATTTTCGGCCCGTCGGTCCGTCGGTCCGATACGTGATATGGCTTTTCGGACCGGTCCGTGATATGGGGTATTGTGACGTCACCCGTATCACACCGTGCAGAATCGGTATATTTACTACTAAGTGTATGATAAACCTCATTATATACGAGAAACAAATACATTGTACGGATGTATTAGTTTGTCATAAAACGAAATTTTAATACTAATAACACACACTTCGTATATAATGAAACTGAAAATAAAAGGATTTTAAATGTAAGTTACTATAATATTAAATAATTAAAGGATACCTACTTTTCTTACTGATACAGGTTGTCGAATCCATTTAATCTTCTATGATTGCGTGTTTATATATAGGCCATTACCGTCAATTATAACGGAAGCATGAAGGTCTCCACACCTCTTATGGAACTTGTCTCATTTTCGCTTTTTCGTTATTTAACATGTTAAGTAATGTAATTTGTTATTACATGTAATACATCGCTTTTTTTTTGCATTATGCAAATATATTTTCCCCCTTATTTTAAACAGCCTCTAATCAATGAAAGGTTTTAATTAGGGATGTCAACGAATATTCGAATATTCATTCGATGAGTTGATATTCGAATATAAATTTATGATTCGAGTATTCGTTTTTAAGTATACAAGCATTAAAATGAGAAAAGTTTTATAAGAAATTGAATAAAGTTTGTACAAAATTAAAAAAAAAAACACTCCTTTTGGATTACCTTAAAGGTTTGAAGAGTTTATCTTTTATAGTTATTTATTTAATCATTTATTTGTTCACTTAATTAGAAGCTTAATAGTTTCCAGTACTAACAACCAGCTTGTATTGTTGTAAGGACACAGTTTTACACTAAACACAAGGACCCTTGTTTATGTAAATATCATTAAAAATCATTATCAGGAAATCATAATTTGCAAAAAGTAATTGCTTTTAATATTTCACTGTTAGATAATTGTTCTGATTGGTATAAAGATTTGTAGGAGTTATCAGTGTAGACTTTAATCAGTAAGACGATCAATTAATCTGGAACATACTAAAGAATCTTTTGAATTTTCTATAAACAATTATTACATTTGGGATGTATACAATTTCAATAATTTAAAAAAAAAAGAAAGATATAATTGCAGTGCATTTACCGAACTCCACGTGAGTTTTTATTCCAAAATAATAGCATAAAACCTATACTACTTGACAGGAGAGTGAAGATATATATTTGATAATGCAAGAGCTAAGTATTTATTTTATCGAATATTCGAATATATTCGAATACTTCTATCGAATATTCGAATATCAATTATTGACATTTTTGACATCCCTAGTTTTAATGCTATATATTATATCGACTTAAAACATTTTCATTTGATAGTATTGACTAATCATAAGATTTAAGAGGAACAAAATGTGAAAATTTTGATTTATAAACTGACTTCATGGGCGCGGGAATTCAAATGAAATGTCATTTTCATCATCACTTGAGATTAATTCAGAGATATGACAATTTACCACAGCTCTTGTATCATCTACATCATAAAAATTGGAGGAAGACACACAAATACACCATATTTACTCGGACTAGAACTTTTATTTGAATTCTCGCTCCCACGAAGTGATTCAGAAGTAGATTTTTCATCTTCTTTGTTAAAAAAATTAGATCAATGGCTACACTTCATAACAATCTCATACCATTGCACCCAATAAATAGAGGATTTATTTTCTATTCATATGAAGCAGAATTTATTCAAAATCTTTTACATGAGAAGAAAATACCTGCTGTGACATTCAAGTTGACTCGACATTTTGATATATCGACGAAGTATAGTCAATTATAGTTATTTAGATTCATATGTCTAAATATGATACATAGAGAATAATACATACCCTTTTCCATATCACATCATGTATCAGCCCGAGACACCAATATCAGCCAGAGCGCCAAATAGTCATGCATGGACTTCTTATAAGTACATGATCTATTGTCTCATGCGCTTTGGTTTTGTTTCTTCTTCTATTAAAAATCTGCCCGATCTTTGATTTGAAAAATAAATATTTTTTTATTTGTCATTTAGATCATCCTTACATTCAAAAAGTTAAAATTAAGAGCATATATACCCCTAAAATGTGTGTATGATCACAATTACTTTTTTTTTTAGGTTTAATTTACTAGGGGTGTGATATTGATCCCTATCAGCCCCGTAAATCCATATCAGTCCTGCAGGGCTGATACGGCTATTGTGATGCCAGGCATACCGCATATATGCAAAAATTCTGTATTTATTACTAAGTATGTACTAAATGATTATTATGCTTCCTGTCAGTTTGTGACTATATAACCCATACCCTACTATTCTCGCATAGTGGTCTAAGGATTTATATAGCGTAAGCATACTATGCCGAAATAGAGCAGGGCTTAATTTATTGAATAAAATCCATCAATGAGGTTGTCAGTCCGATACCTTATCGATTACGCCACAGAGACGATCACTGATTAAAAGAATTTTATCAAATATATACTTTATTTATACAATTGACACAAGAAGTAAAAAATAGACAAATATTATTTGAAAACTATGGTGGCATATTTCTGCCCCTTGTGTGCAAGCTATTTTTCTATCAAATATGTCGACATGCAAGATAAATATGTTGACATGCAAGATAGTTATGTCAACATGCAACATAAATATGTTGACATGCAAGAAAATTGCAATCAAATAAATATTATAAAAAATCTTTAAAAATCTCAAATATTGCTTATCACTTATTTATGCTGACATGCAACTTAGTTATGTTAACATGCAACTTATTTATGCTGACATGCAACTTAGTTATGTTGACATGCAAGATAAATATGTTGACATGCAATTTATTTATGTTGACATGCAACTTATTTATGTAAACATGCGACTCAGTTATGCCGACATGCAACTTATAAGTTGCATGCCAACATATTTATCTCGCATGTCAACATAACTAAGTTGCATGTCGACATAAATGAGTTGCATGTCGACATAATTAAGTTGCATGTCAACATAAATAAGTTGCATGTCAACATATTTATCTTGCATGTTAACATAACTAAGTTGCATGTCAGCATAAATAAGTTGCATGTGTTATAAGCCTCAAACTGACCATTATGTCAGATATTAGACTCTCCTCGGCGCTGGCATCTCTTTTCAAGCTCTTCAAAGATTTATTTGCTGTATATTGGCAAATATTCACGATGTTTTTAATTTCGCTATGTTCACTATTTATCTTTTTTCTGCGAAATTAAACCCATCGTGAATACTTTTATTAGTTTTACAAAGCTTTAAATGCTAATACGAAAATTTGAATTAATTATTCGCAGAGTGAATTTAAAACCATCGCAATTGGAACTTTTTGAAAGATCGTGAAATTTTAACACCGTGGATTTAAAACGATTTAGAGTAATTTAATATTTAGGATTTCCAACTTTTCGGCATGAGCATTACATAGAAGTATCATAAGTTGTTGATTTGCGCATCTGGGTGCATCAAAATTGATACCAAATGATATTTACATAACGAAAATCCGAAAACGCAAGCGATACAAACAGTTTAAGACCATAGTCATATAACCCACAACTTCCTGCATTGTGGACAAAACGTCATTAAATGATGCATGGTGTTCACTGCGTGGGTCCTTCTTCTTTCAGTTTCAAATGATCAAATATTATTCAGATATGAGTTTGGTACCTTGTATGCACAGTTTTAAAGTACCTACTTAATGGTCTAAGTACAGCTGTATAAAGTTTAATGTACATATATTGCATTGAAGTATTTCAGTCTGGGTGACGAAAAGATTTAATTATCGCCATATATTTTATTAATATCATTGTTGTTTTTCTCTGTAGAACTAAAACTAAGAAAATTTCCATGTTCTTGATTATTATGTCAGGTTTATGTGTAAACAGTGTGATATGGAGTTTGCTTTAAATTTTACATTGAAATTATATTATACATGTTTTTATTTTACTTTTTAAGAATGGACAGTTTTTTAAAAAAAGAATGGACAGTTAAAACAAACAGAAAAGAGAGTTACAGGTAAACCTTGGCATGTGCACAAGAGGGAAGCAAAAACAAATACATTAAATACGATTTAATTTACATGTAAATAACAAAAAGAACTTGGAGATTTAAAGTTTATCCAGAACACAATGTCTGCATCGGATCTGTTTTGATTTTACACATTTTAATCCATGAATAATGCACATTATTTCAATGCTCAAAACATTTTATTGTCACAAAGCTTGAATTTAAATGACACAATTTCACATTTTATTAAGAGTTTGGAAGCATGATTCCTTCGAGGAGAATCCATTTTTAGTTTGAAGTTGGCTAATATTAAATTCATCACCCAGAAAACAGTTTGCACCATGAAAACCACACTGCTGTGTACAAATACCAATACACTGCTGCAATTGATATATCCTCAAAAACTGAATCCAAATTAAAAAAAAACATTTTCGGTTTGAAATATTTGGACATGTATATGTATTTGTCGTCGAAAAAGTTTCGAGGGGATTTAAATTTGGATATTTATTTCTTTTACGCTTACTATTCTCTGTTTTCCAGGTCAAAAATCACTGGTTTTGTGCATCTTTTGGTTTCAAAAATTCGATTTCGATTCTGTCATATTTTCCCTCCAGCCTAAACAACGCAAAATATAAACTGATTTCGAGGAGTTGCATTCTTATATAAATACTATCATCCAACGAAATCCACCTTTAACTGTGCATTCTTTAGACAAAGACCTTTTGTTATTTGCATCTGGAAACGCAACAACTATTCATCAAATTGCTGTGCACCCTTAGCCTACCTGTAACTGTCCATTCTGTAAACAATGAATTTATTGTATGTGTGCTACCTGTTTTGCTGTTTTAAAAGAAATCTCAGGACAAAGAGAATCATGTTTTTAGTAGGAGAAAGTCCTCAAACTGTCCATTCTATGAGAAAAAGAACTAATCGAGGGCCGTAGGAATATACTTTGGATATTTCATTAAGTCGGAAACCAAACAAGAATCCCTCCTAAAATAAATAATTAAAATTTCTATTCAATCCTATTTTGATATCTCTTAGATACTGGTTTCACATAAAAAGATTAAATGTTAATGGTAATATTAATATACTGAGATCTACGATTCCCTCAGTTTAGTTGCAAAAATATGAATATTACATGAATATAAGAAATCATGGTTTTAATCTTTATGGGATATAACTGACACTTTATTTGAAAACAGATTAAAAACGAACATCATGTTTAATTAATGGCAATGCTTCGGCTCACAGGGTCATTGAGCATTTCAAAAGTAACAAGATATAGGTTTTAGCCTCAATAAATGATTTCACAGGTAGAATCCTATTTTTATCAGAATAACATAATGATTGTTGAATTGATTTTGTCTCTATAATACTGCGTACGTGTTTTGAATACTAGTAGATAAAAGTTGAGGGCATGCAACGGTGAATGTGCACGTTTTTTCTACCTACTTTCATGCATTTTTAAATTTCTGAGTACACGCGAAAAATTAAAGTTTAGTCAATCATAACATAATTTGGCGACCTCAAAAACTCTCGTTAAGTATATTCTTGTGAAACATGAAACGGACAAACTGCAAAATTTCAACCATTTGTCGTTTAGTGTCATTTTTGTTCATACTACGAATTAGTAATTAAATTCGTTTAAGGTATGTCACTCGTGAAATTTGTAATATCAAGGATTTTTTAAGAGGTATGTTTTGGATGAGTTCTCATATAGTATGACTCAAAATCGCAAAGAAAATATGGGGTCAATGTGCATCTTACTTAGCTACGGTACAATTAAGTTTACCTTTTTCGCACATAAATTTTAACTCTTTTATTAATCACTTAAACCTTTAACCTTTATCATATTCTATCAGATATAACAATGGCTATAATTATAATCTTATTTTACGTAAAATAGTTTGAACAATATTTAAGTTATTTTAAGTTATTAAGTTTATTCATTAAGTTATTTTGTGACATGTAAAAAAAAAGTAACATATTTTGGGTATTAAAAATCTAAATAGAAAAAATAATTGTTCAAATTTTTTACGCGTTAAGGACAGATGATACAAACAAACTTTTGTCAAAAAATTTGAAAATTACAACTTGGGTCATGTTTTAATGAATAAAAATGAATAGGTTTCACCGCTTAGTTTTTAAATTTTTTTTTTCAAAGTTGCACAAAATGGAATTTGAAGTGAAAAATATTTGTATAGAATAATAAGGATGGTTTCAGAAGGGTAAAATTTTGAACAGCACAAAAGGTTTAAAATTTCTTTAAATTCTAGAAATTTGTTATTTGCATCATTTGCAATGAAATTAGATCAAATATATTTACCAATCCAGACATCCAGTTTTTGTTTGTATCATCTGTCCTTAAGTCCTAATCAGTCACAAGTATCGAGCAATTGAAAATAATGAGAGAAAAAGTTGGGGCCAGTGATGTAAATTTTGTAATAATGGTCAAAATATGCGATTTTCAGGCAAAATAAAAAACGGTGTCAATTTTACTTTGACTTCATTATTATACATGAATCTTCATTTCTCGACATAGTTTGTGGACGGAAGGTGAAGAAGTTGTTTTAAAAATAGAAATTGAGACACATATGTAATATTCTTATATATTATAAGATATAGCATATCATAACGGAAAATATTCCTCAGGTAAAATTATGTGAGGCTAAAGCTCCAAGATATTAGATTGAATAAATATTTCTGCAAAATATCCTTCCACCATAGGAAATACTAGAAGTCACTTAAAATTTTGCTTCTTTGTGAATTTTTTCAGCAGTTTTTTCATCAAATGTTGTACAATTTACATTGTTTAAGTGAAGCATGTCATTTCATTATAATAAATAGTTTTGAAGTAATAGGTTCTGCCTGAACTTTTCTTAAAAGCTGAAGAGTGACATACCTTAAAAAATTCTGATAAAAAAAGAAAACATATTATTTGATATGGTTTTGATAGCAATTTGATAAATATTAAATTGATAACATTTATCTAATCTATTGTCTGTTCTTTGGTTTGTTTTATTTCTCTAGAACCAGTTCATCCATTACAACAAACCTCGCCCTCGAAGAACCCTTGAGTGGAGTATATTCAATTAAAAAAAAATTAAAGTAAGGAGACAGACAATGCAAGCATCCTATGTTATTACAAATTTAAGAAAAAGTCATGTTCACACTTATGAGTATCTAGCAAAATACTGAGTATGGTTTCTCACTATTCGATGGTAATATATGAAACATAGAATTCTACTTTTCTCTTAAACAACAACAAAGCCATAACTAATCATACACAAGAAGTGGTCGATTCAAAACCTTCACATTTATGTAACCAATATTTATTGATTTTTTGAATGAAATTATAGTTGTGCACTAAATAAATATTTTTGTTTGTATTGACTCCAAATAAATGTAGAATGTGCTGAGAGAATTATTTTGTTGGTAATTTCCTTTATTTCTCTGTTTATTTGATATTTAAAGTCGATAGTTTTGAATACAGACCATCAATTAAAAGTAATTACATCTCAAAGCCATTCCCTTTTTAGAAATAAGTTATTTTAAAGCAGATATTTCTTTAATAGTCAGGCATTGACCGAAATTAGAGAGTACATAATTGTATAAAGACCGTGTTTTTATTTATTTGGTTCAGAAGTATAAAAAAAACACGTTCTTGAGTCTATAATGCAAAATTTAATTGATCGTTGTAATTGCTGTGCAGTAAGGTATTTTAAATAAACAGTTAACAAAAGTGTTCATTGCAAATTGGAACTTTTAAAGGTCTTAATGGACTCGAAACATTATCATGTGCACAATTTAGCTTCACAACAAACTTTACATTGTACCTGAAGATAGATACAGTAAACAGTTTAAAGAACACACGATAAAGCAATTTTGTCATTAAACTTAAAAAAAACTTTTAAATACAAAGCAGAAAAAAAATGTAATCTCCGTTAGATATTTCAAAATATTTAGTTTTCACTCTTTGTTATATTAAGGTGCAGAAGATTAGGATACATTTCGAAGAACAAGATTGATACAACATTATTTCTGGTCACCTAAATTACACTATTTTATCAATGAATAACCTTTGTGCCTACACATTCTTTGTAAAAAAAAAAAAATAAGCCCCACTTTTTTTCTAATTTTTGAAATATCAGTCAATTACCTCACAAAATAGAAAGTTTTTTTTTCTATTTCTGAGTTGATGAAGAAAACTTTTATCTTGTTTAATATTCATCATTTCAGTTCATGATTATGATGTTAAAGTTTTTGGATCAAAATTAATATGAAAATGTAAAGAGTTACAAACAAAAGTTTATAGGAGAACATTTATTCTAAATATAACTCAATATAATTAGAAAATACAAGTGTAGTATTAACATTCTAGCAAGTTTGAATGTGGTCTTTTTGCCAACTCTTAAGAAACTGCTTGCAAAGAAAATACCAACATAAACCATTCTGGTTTAATTTCTTGCTCTAAATTAGGCAATTACTTAAAAAATCAGAATTAGTTAAGAAACATAAGATTTAAGCTACGAGCATTAATTTTGAATTTTTTTTTTTATTTCGTAAGGAATGCTTCTTATATATCTTCTCATACTCAACATTTCTTTTGAAATCTTTGGGGTTTTTTTAATCTGTAAAGATCAGAACTGAGTAATTACATTTCTGTATCTTTTTTTCATTTGTAAAATTGATTAAGAAACATATTATTTTATCCATATGAAATATGCATGATGAAAACGAACATTAATCAAGCTTAAAAGAAAACAAATTTGGAGCATTGCAAACACCATCGTCGCAAACCACGGCCAAAATGTACGATCCTCTCCCATTCTGGCCGTGGTTGAACGAGGAGAGAATTCTTCGTAGCTCATTAAAATATTGACCAATGCGAGTAAAGCATAGTCGGAAGATAAACTTTATCGCGACCTTTCAATATCCAATCGCAGTAAAGGAAATGTTTCTTGTATACTGTTGACGTCAGTTGTTGATTTCAATTACGATGGAAACAAAACTTGCCACTGACTGAATATGACGTCACAATAGAGAGGCGTGAATATTCAAAATTACGACACTTTTTGTGATCAAGCAGCCACGGGTAGGAGAGAGCTATATGCGGACTCCGGACCGTGGCTTGAGACGATGTGCAAACACCGACCTCAAGAATCTTAGGATCAAGTGCAATTGAGGAATGAGCATCCCCTGTTGACCATTCAAACCCGTACTGTGCTTCTTGTCATGATCGAGCAAACATAAAAACCCGTAGACAATGCAGAACGTACATTACTGTATAGTTGACTATTGAAAAATGAAGCATTCACGATTATTATTAGGTTTGTTGATGGTTTACCATTCACGTCTTTTACTAATAAATTATCCAAACATGAAACAGATGTGTCAGACGTTTTGATATTTTTATGCACCCGGATCGATAGATCCGAGGCGTATATTGTTTTTGTCCTGTCTGTCTGTCTGTTTGTTTGTCTGCAAACTTTAACCTTCACCATAACCTTTGTACCATGAAAGATAGAGACTTCATATTAGGTATGCATACTCCACTAATTAAGCTTTTTCAAATGACACCAAGGTCAATAACCTTGTGACCTTGACTGTGGCCTATATGCTAAAATAGTTTTTTTCTACAAACTTGAACCTTCGCCATAACTTTTGAACCATGAAGGATAAAGACTTCATATTTAGTATGCATATTCTACTAATCAAATTCTTTCAAATGACACCAAGGTCAATGACCTTGTGACCTTGACTGTGAACAACATGTATATGCTAAAAACAGCTTTTTCCTAACTTTGTTGCCGCCGGGCGCATAGTGTTTCACAAACACATCTTGTTCAATCCTTCATTGATATTAATTATACATTTTTATGTTTGAATTCGAATCAACTTAATCAACCTTAAAATGAAACTGATAATTGTTGATTGATAAAACATCGTCGATCTAAATGTTCATGTGAAAGCCATGGCAAGATTTAAATGCACCTATAGAATTTTTTAGTGAGATTTTTGTAAATTTTTTTTTAATTTGGAAAAAAAAAATCTGCTTCATATGATTACCAAAAATATGTCTGCTTATAGTTGGGCTAAATTGGTTTCAAGTGGATTTCCGAAGATTTGATCTCCAAACACTACATAGATATTGTAAAAAAAAACAAATGAAGCATCCTTTTAATATCAACGTTGGAGCACACGTTGATTTGTACACAATTAAAATACTTTTTCATAAATTAATTTTCCAAATGACTTAATAAATGACAAGGTGAATTAATATTTTTTTTGTGTTTTATTTCATTTAAAAAGAAGTTTTCTATCATGTCCAACAGCCAAGATTTTAATTTGTCGTGGGAATGATTGTGTTGCATTAAAATTAAAATAATGTTCATTATTTTGATTATATGGTTATTTTTTTTTTATTTCAAATGTATGTGTCATGGAATTTTTAAGTATCCACTTCTGATTTGCATCAATATAATGATGTACAGTACTCCCAAAATTTCTTCTCAAACAATTTTTTATGAGTAGAACTAGGGTCTAGATTTCACAAAGTCGGAATTAAATTGTGACTTGCATTTCTACAGGTGTATATAGTGCACTTTTCAATCTCACATTATACGGTTTGTCTCAAAATTCTAAAGTAATTTAAAACACATATTTAAAGAAATATTTTACATTAAATAAAAAAAAGTGCAGAAAAAGCCAAACAAATACTGAATTTGATAATTGACTCGATCACTAGATCTATGTTAACTTTAAATAGTGTATTATATTTGTTATGTCACATAAATTTCATCTAAATAGTAGTATGCATACCTTTGCAATTATTAGATAACAAGCTTTAGAAATGTGGACAATGCAGCATTTACTGCAAAATATGAGAAACAATTCTGAATATTTAAAGAGGACAAACTGTGTTGATTTCAGACCAAAAGATGCTTTTTAACTGTAATTTGAATCAAATAATCAATAATTAGTTATAGTGATTTTGTAGATTTTCACTGACAGACCACTCTTGTTAAAATTCACGTTTTTGGGAGTTGAACTATGTTCAATCTCCCATGGTCATCACGCATTTAACATGCGCAGTAAATTGTGTTGATTATGTAGAGCCGAAAGCGAGGCTACTGTGTCGACCGATTTACTCCGATGATATTCAATGGAAAACATGCATAAACATCTGCCACAAATAGTTCATGTCATTTTCTCCTAAATTGATCTAATTTTCATAATTTGAAATGTAAGTAAATGTAAATGATCAAGTAATCTTATTTTGAATGTTAGATTAAAACTAAATTATAAAGGAACCTCAAAAGTTTTTTTGTATGGAACTCATTTTTAGTGTACATCATACACTGAAAGAGATACGAACGACAACTCTACATACTGACGGCAAGCGGAAAATCTAGTCTTCTCGACGCCCGAGGGTCCCGGATTTTTAGCAATTTCTTTTTTACCCGTGCACAGAACTTATTCAAACTTTTCATGAACATTTTCTTGATTTAAATAAATTCATTGATGCATCAAAACTTTAGGAAACATGCGTATTTATTACTAAATCAGCAGTATCACCTGCCAAAAGCGGTAAATTTAGTACTCTGTTATAAATGTTAAAACCAAAAACGGACACCGATGTTTTCCTAAAAACAACAAAATGAAGTATTTTTTTTTAATAAAAGGAAAACCTCATTTACATACCAGAAAATTTGTACGCACACAAACTCTCACATATACCACTGTTTTTATGGTTGGTCATTTGATATTTTTTTTTAACTAATTATGGTATTGCTTTTTTCTTCACAATATTAAAAAAAAGATTAAGTTCTAACATACTTCGTGAATAATGTTGGTGTAATTGAAATACATTTATATTCATAGAGAAATTTATATAACAAACCTGTTAGCTCTTAAAAGGATGCTGTGTGAAAATCCACATTTTATCAACATATATTATGATATTATTCCTGCGAAACTGAAATTTTCATAACACATGGGTAAATGTGCCAAGGAAAATTATATTACAAATTTGAAGACTGTGAGCAGGAAATTATATAAATGATCAACCGCCTCTAATATGAATATAATGGCAGTGTCCATGTTTTGCAATGGGAAACCCAAAATATGTGTAGGATGAAAAAGAAATAGAAGGTGCACAACGGCAATATGTAATAAAGATTCTATGAAAATTTCGTTCAGTGGTGTAAGAGGAGTTGCGGATAAGAGATAGGTATACCTAAAGCGTAACAAACAGATGGACAGAAATCCCGATTAATAAATACCCTCCCGCTTTTCAAGCAGGGGGTATAAAAAAGGACTTATGTAGGCAGGCAAGCATTATGGCCAATGCATTTTTTTGCTATTAAATGTCTCTGAATGTCTTTCTCAAGATTGTTGCAACTCATAAAATCTGAAACAGTTGTCTGTATTTGAAATAATAATATTGTTCACTCACTACCTCCCGATCAAAGATTTTATTTTACACCGTGTTCAACTCCCATGAGTGCTTTCAGTACTTTGATTATTGTTAGCTACCTTCCTTGATTTGTGTACAGTGTAGCAATACATCCTTATCACATGCATATGGGATTCATGTCTTTCAGTTGATTCGGCGCAAGAGCATTCTTTACAAACGAACAAGTTCTAAAACAAAGTCAGCTATTGACGAACGAATTGCTGAACCGATAATTTGAACAGTCTCGTTTGATAAAATAATTTTGCAAATTCTATGGTCAATACAACGACCTTATCAACAAAAACAAATAATCTTTAATCCACCTGATCCCGTCTCTGATGATTTGGGAGGTATGTTTGAATTTGATTTGGTCGTGGCGCAGTGGTTAGAGCGTCTGCTCTAGAGTTGCGAAGTAAGGGGTTGATTCTTACGTCGCGGGTTGGAATCCCACTGTGGGACGTGGAGACCGGTCTTTCGGACCGTATAAACCGAGATCCTATGTCGAAGTAGTTGCTGGCACGAAAAAAATCCCTCCCTGCTCAATATCCATGAGTGCCGAGTATAGGACAAATTTGAAGCTCTCCACATGAGAAAAATCTCGAGAGGGACGTTTGATAATATACATTCAATCAATCAATTCGATTTGTATTGCTTCAATAGACTTTTCAGCATGACAACTGTTTGCGATCTTCATATGTCTTCACAATTGATGTTTTGGAGGTCCGTGTTTGCTTCTATTTTGTATTGTTTTATGGACTTCTGATCTTGAATTCTGTTCGTTATCTCCATAATGTATGTTTCATGCATTTAATAGAGCAATGGACAGCAGTTTTGTTTCAGACGGCGATAAATATAGAAATATATGAATGCGTCTAGCACGTTGGGAAAAGTAAGGTTTTGGGAAAAAAGTTTAATATTTTTAAAGTTTTGAAAAACAATTTAAAAAAAAAATCAGTAGGTTTCATTTTCAGTTTCAGGTATCTTGAAGACAAGAAATTACAAGGCAAGTAACATACTTGACAAGAAATGATGCATAAATGCAAATCAGTGTCAAGGGTATAGCAAGTCAATATGATATGACATGAAAATTGGTTAACATGTTTACAAAATGCAAAATAGGGTTTAAATCCTCTCTTAAGAACACATCGACTGCTTAAATAATGAAGTCAACCCATTGTGGACAATTTAAATTATCGTTTTAGGAGGTAACCTAAAACACTCTAATTCGGTCCCGTAGACACCCCTTTTTTCTAAACAAAAAAAAAACCCTTATATAAATACGTCTTGTTCATATCTCTATTAGATGGACTTGGTTCTTAAAACCGCTTACATAATTCGCTTGTAACATAGTTACATTGTCGCAATGTTTATTCCGAAAGATATCTGATGTATGAAAAATTTGCTAACAGAAAATGTTGAAATTAATGGTACTTTTGCAAATGGTATGGGTAATCATACCTTTTGTTAAAGGTAGGTTTAAATTATTTTTACTTATTTTTATATAACATGTCGTTATATAAATTCACGGGTTTGAAGTATACAACATAAAACAATCCACTGGTAGTGTCCATAATATTTGAAAATATATATTTATATATTATTAAGCTATATATAAAGTTTTTGAAAATTCATTTCTACGAGTATATTTTTTATTGATAATTTGATTTTTGATAAAAACTTAACACTTTTGTTCAAAGTCTTAATATAGTTTTTCATCTGTCTATTTGTAGTTTTAACGTTCATTTTTCTCCCTATTGCATTGTCTGATGCTACCAAAATTCATAGCATATTAAATTTAAAATTTCACCCTCCCCCAAAATATATAGATATCTTTCAGGTTATTGCATTTATCTAAGTTCGAGAGTCATTTCACGGTTATCAAATATGTGTGATTTTAATTCAAATTGCAATGCCATGTATTTTTTTTCCCATCTGATTGAATAAAGCGCAGCATATAGGCCATACGCAAGAGGTGCTTCATCACTGCTTTTTTTTTTTAACAAATCGCCATGTATGTTCTTCGTTTCTGCTTTATACAATGTAAAACTCATACATGTACCCCTTTTTTAAAAATTATCTTTCCATAATCAGTCCAGTCCAATACGAAAAATCGTAATATTACAAAATATCGTAATATTATTCTTATATTACGAGTTTTCGTAATATAGTTAAATTACGGAAACTTGTAATATAGGAAGTTGAGAGAGACTATATTACGAGTTTTCGTAATGCAAGACAAAATAAAGCATTGAAAGAAAATGAATGATGTTTATGGAAGTATGACGTCAGAAATACATTATGCCCCAATGGTACTAGTATCACGTGGTCATTTTGGTCAGTGACGTCTATTGAAAAGTATAGAAATGCAAAAAGAAAGTAACAATGGTAATGGGTGAGTGAACATTTTGTTTTATTATTCTTATATAAGAATTTTCCCAAGGATAGGAACAATTTTCCATAAAATTTCAATGCATCCTCAAGCTTGTCACAATGGTCTATAATCCCCGAATTCCCTATATTTTTCCCGAAGTCTGATAATGCTGGTTTCATTTTAAAATGCCGAATTTTTTTTCAATATTTTTATCTAATTCATATAGATACTACAGTAATTCTATACCAATAGCATATAGCAACCTTTTCTGTATTTCAATTTTGAACGCTGAAATTTCTGTTACTGTTAGGAAAGAATTAAATCTTCTTGCTGATTTATTTAAAAAAAAAGGTTCATGGAAAAGTCTAACAATATATCTTCCATTAAGACTACAATTCAAGCAGAATAAATTATTTCGATTCGTGTCAAAAACATACTAGGTGCTAAATCAGTAAAAATAAAGCGTTGAAAAAAAATTAATTGTAATTCCGAAAAATGAAGACGAAGACCTTCATATTTTTTATACTACGCAGCAGCAAAAAAATTCGATCCATTAGAACATGTTTGTAAAAAAAGAGACAACTTTGACTAATTAAAAAAAAAAATTTTCTTCAGGGGAGTGCGTTTCAAAGGGAGACATTGTTTTTCTACTGGACGAGTCTGGCAGTATCGGATCCCAAAACTTTGAACGAATGAAGTCATTTGTTAGCTCCGTCGTCGGTAACTTCAAGGTTGGAAGCAATTCAAATCAATTCAGTGTAGTCAACTTTGCGTCCTCTTCTAGAGAGATATTTCCACTCAACAGATATCACACAGTGTCAGGTCTTCAATCTGCCATATCTTCTATATCTTTCTCCAGCGGTGGAACAAGCATAGGAAGTGCCCTTAATTATGCCCGGATGTACTCTTTTAGTTCCGCCAGAGGAGCAAGAAATGACTCGGCAAGAATTGCTGTTCTAATCACCGATGGACAAAGTTCCCTTTCCAACCAGCCCGATCAACTAAAAGCAACTGGGGTCACGATATTTTGTGTCGGGGTAGGAACTGGAATAAATTCAGCTGTGCTCAGATCAGTGGCTACCCACAACGACTACACGTATCTGACCACGTTTGATTTATTGTCATTTTTGGCAAACGAATTGTCAAACGGAACCTGCGCTGATGGTTTGTTTTTTAAACTTCTTCTTGTTATAAAAGCTTTCTTTGCCTATAGATCTGTTTTTTTTTATGATATTAAGATTACTCAGACCTTTAAAAAAATTGTTTGGATGCTTTCTCCAGATTAGGTGACTTTAAATGGCCTAACTCAAGCGGTTTTTTTACATTCTTTTTTGCATTACATTTTTTAATATGATATATTTGTATTTCCTTTCTTCCGTCAACAAATATGTTGAAATATGTAAAAAAAAAAAAAATTTCCAACCGACCTACCGAGCCAATTATTTAACCATGTGTTATTTTGAAGATGTTCACATGATCATTTTTTTCCAGATTTAAAGATACATTAATCTTAACCGAAAAAGACATTCAGTGGAGTCCTTTAAAGAATTATTCGATGTTAATTTATAAATTCAAAATGATACTTATAATTACATATGTGTTATATGTTTCGTTAATCTTTTCTTACAGACATAAACGATTGTCTAAGTGAGCCTTGTTTAAATGGGGGAACATGTGAAGATCAATTTGGGAAATACGTTTGTCACTGTTTAGCTGGAAACACAGATCCAAATTGCTACGTCCCGGGTAAGTTTGGAATAAAGATGAGAAAACACAAGGCAAAATGCATTTCACATACTATGGCAATGATAATTATATTGCACTTTATTTATAGGGCTACCAAACGTAACATTAGGATCCAGTCTTACCGTAAATGTTGGATCATCTGCTGTTCTTAACTGTTACGTCACAAGCACAACGACCGTTTCTTCTGTTACGTGGCATTACCAGAAAAACGGAGTCACGACCAATATCAACACTGGCATTACAGCAAAATATAGCGGTAGCACCGTAGGAACACCGTCTCTTACCGTTAAAAACGTTCAAATTGACGATGTAGGAAACTATAGATGTTTGGCTCAAAACTCAGCAGGAATAGGTCAAAGTGCATCGATGATATTTCTAGATTTGCGACGAGGTTAGCATTTTGCATTCTTGCAACAATCATCTCCCTTATGTTTTAATTTACTTATATAAAAGAGTTTAATACTTAAGATAAAATATTTTGATTTCTTGCTTTGAAACAAATATACGGATATAATATGCAGTAATAAATTTTTCAGCGAAGAAAATTTTGTGTACTAGTATTATTAAATACTATTGAAAAGAATTTATATTTATTCCCTCCCAATTCTTTTTCTCCTTTGCAATAGGTTCTCCTACTATATCCCTGGTAACCACAAATTACGCTGTCAACGCTAGCGATAGCGTGTCCCTGTCTTGCATTTTTTCCTCCAGTTACCCTCCTGTGGTTGAAGTTAGTTGGTACAAAGATGATGTAGCAATCGATCTGGGGCAGAATGGCAAATACTCTGGTGGAACAATTAATTCTCCAAACCTCAACATAACGAATTTCCAGCGAGAAGATCAAGGTTTCTATCATTGTTCAGTGTATAATCACTATGGATCCAGGAACAGCTCGGATATAGCCGTATATTTATTTGGAGGTACATGTACTAACTATTAAACACACTTTATTGCTGTTTCTGTCTTATTTATAATGAATTGATCCTTCTCCAATCATACTTTATACATTTTTCCAATATCCTAACATCAGACATGTTTGGTTTAAAACGGCATGAGTCTTTTCACATTCGTCAACAACATCGACTATTACATACAGATATTATGCTAAACACTTGCATGTTGGTCAGTGGAATAAATTATTTAAGGGATATTTTTTATCATCGGATTATCCATTAACCAATGTTGCGATCTTTTGATAAATAAGTGAAAATTGCTAAGTGGTCACTTTTTAAAATGATTGAGATTCAAATGTGTTCATTATTTTTATCTTTACGTCGAATAATAATCTTCGATATGATATTTGATCAGAATTTATACTTTTTTAAGATACACCTGCAGTGCTGGTGGGATCAAACACCACCACGGGACTTAGCTACACCGTCACTATTCTTTGTAAAGTGTTCGGGTTCGGAGTTGCAAGAATCTTCTGGAGAGTACAGTTCCAGGGTAAAGAAAACGAAACTGACATAGATGTATCCTCATCTAAATATTATGGTTCCACCACAAGTTATCCGTCTTTAAGAGTTTACACTTTCAGTCCATCCGACATTGGTAATTACAGATGTTATGCAAACAGTTCAAACGGTATTGGTTACAGCACACCGGTTAATGTAAACATAGTTGGTAAGTTGTCAGAGCTATTTTATCTTCTTCTTTCGATTTCTCGCAATCTTTTTACAAGTCTCTTTATCTTACCGAAGTACAAAAAGGAGAAATATACACCAGTGAGCTTCCATAATACATTCGATGTGAAAACGTTTGTGCGTTTATTCATTCTCTCTTTCGAAAAGTTTTTTAGTCTTTAATTAAAAATGACATTTAAGAAAAATTACCATGTTTGTTTTGCTTTCAGGCCGTTACATTGTTCTGAATTCTACCAGCTACACCGTCAACAAAAGCGCAGACGTCATACTTTCCGTATCTGTTTATGCCAACCCAGATCTTTTAAGTTTGTCGTGGCAGAGAAGTTCTTATTCCTACTCCTACTTTAATGACATAAATACGACATTTAATGCCAAATACGACGGCGGGACACTAGATTCTCCATCACTCGTCATTCGTAACGTTAGCACGGAAGATAATGGATATTACCGTCTAAACTTGTCCAACGCTGACGGCACATCTACAAGCTCGAGCATTTACGTAAATGTTATTGTCCGTAAGTGATGATTGTAAAGTCAGATTTTCTATTATTTCTTTGAATTTATATCCAGATAGTTTTCGATAGGCCAGAATTTAGCGAGAGTCATTTCCCGTTGGCCGCCATACTGGAGGTCCAAATTGTCATATTCCTTCATTGTTCAACCAATTCAAAATTTTTATATTTGCTATTTTGAATTAGAAATCATTATTTTTCTGAATTATATAATTTTTTGGAAGCCTCCTTTATTTAAAAAAAATATTTATTAAAGATTTCCCCCCAAATATTTCTGCTACAACCTCTTAAACTTGGTAAGACAAAGAGGGAAAATCACCGAGTCGACCTCCAATATGGCGACCAACGGGAGGTAACTTTTGCTAAATTCAGGCCTATCGAAAACTATCTATTGGATTTATTTGAATATTTTCATATCAATATTTCTAAAGGCTTACCTATTGTAACAACGCAGCAGACACACTTTTACTACGTCTATTCGGAAACTAATCTCACATTTGAGGTAAACGTCACATCCGAGTTACCAATGCTTTCGGTCAGTTGGGAGAAACGCAGCTCCTACTACCCATACACTTATACCTTGATTGATACAACAGACGTCAGGTTCTCTGGGGGATTGATCAATGACCCCTCACTGACCATTAACAGTGTCCTTGGGATAGATGCTGGATATTTTAGGTTCAACGCAACAAATGTAGATGGAACAAGGAGCAGCACGTTTTATTTACACATGAGTCTCCGTAGGTTTACAGTCCATTCTCCTTTTTTTCATTCCTATAATAACAAGTATTTCTATTTCATCGCGACAAATGTTGATGGTACTCTATACAAAGAGAATAACATTCTGTTTGCATTTATATCACCGTAAAGTTTCCGTATCTCTCCCACTCTCTCTATCTCTCTTTTGCTGAACCGGGTTAAATTCAAATAGAATTTAAATAGATTCAAAAAGAACCTTTGGATGAATCTTATTTGAGTGTGATCTGAAAAATGTTCATCATTATAAATCCTTTTTTCAGGTCTAGCATCAGTTACCACTGGAACAAGGAATTTCTACATGTATTCTGGTGGAAATGTCACATTTGAAGTCAGCATTACATCGTTGACCACTTTATTATCAATAAATTGGGAAAAACAAAATTCCTCCTACCCGTACAATTACTATACCCTAAATACGACCGATAACGAAAGATTTGAAGGTGGCGAATTCGGATCACCTGATTTTATCATCAAAAATGTATTTGTTTCAGACGCTGGATATTACAGGTGTGCCGTAGAAAACAGCGACGGAGTTAGATATAGCTCTATCTTCTATTTATCAGTCACCCCGAGTAAGTAATAAACTTTTCACTATTCTAGTCTGCGTTTATAATTTTTAAACGCCGTTTAGTCCAAAGAAATCTTTAACATTAAAATCCTAATTCAGTTTTTTTTTGCCAAAGGTTGTTAGTACTGCTCATACTGATGTTTTAAAAACTTCTGTGTATGTTTTAAAACATTTCTAGAATATCACCAAAACTTTATAAATGTACACGTTTTCTAGATATCCCGAAATACATATGTAGTTGAATCTACCTGTTTTGTTGTATTGTCTATTCGTTCAACAAAAGCAAAATTTTAAATTTTGAAATGCTGCACATGTCATTAAAAGCATAAAAATATCATATGACACTGCATTCAATAATTAAACAATGTCTTTCATTTTTAAAATCAATAAATTATTATACATCCTGTATTTTTTCCTTTAAGGGCTTCCATCAATATCAACGGGGACAAGGTATTTCTTCGCCGAGAGAGGGACAAATGTAACTCTTTCACTCGGTTACACATCGGTTCTAAATGTCACTTCAGTAGTTTGGGAGAAAAGAAATTTATCAGTATTAACTTTCAAAATAATCGATGTAGTGAATGATGGACGATATATCGGAGGGACCATCGATTCACCATCACTAATTGTTACTGATATAGCGTTAGAGGACGATTTCACGTATTATCGATGTAAGGTTTCAAACATGGATGGAGATAAATACAGCAGCGAGTTCAGAATAGCCGTTAAACAATGTAAGCCTTCTTATTGCTTAAAGTTTTTTCAAGGAGTTTCCGATGTATTTATATGTGTTTACATTTATCATTATGTAACCAGTGTAAGTAATTAAATGTTTTAGTTTCAATGTTTTAATTATTTCTATTATGTGTGTTTACGTTTGTGTTGTCATGTGTGAATGTCCACGTGTGAGTGTTTATGTTTGTTGGGTGTGACGTATTTGACCATTTCCGGTTTGACTAGTTTCTATTAATAACTTTTCACTAACTTTCCCGCGGCTAACCATTTTCATGCACACTCGGCGCTACACCCTTGACGGGAATAGTCATATCTATCTACAGTAGCTGATTTATATAGTGTGCTTGGTAAATATATTTATTACTTATCTATATCTTATTATATTTGTAATTTAAAAGTAAAGTCAGAAAGGATTTGTTAATGTTTATTAATTATAATGACTTTATTTCAGGTTTTTATTATATTTCCATCAATAAATGATATACTTGTCAAACCACCACTGATTGACTTGTGTCTTAATTGATGTTCATAATGAACCCAAGTACCGACATGGTCTACAATTATATTGTTTTTCTGTATTACAATTATATAATTTATGGATCAAGTATATGTTATATTTATAATATTTTTATTATATTTCCTCATGCTTATTTGTAAATTTATTTTAAACACAATTATATAATTAAAGAAACAAAATATAAAAAAGTCAAACTCAGCTATAATGCATGTATTTGAACATTATTTTGTTATTTATTTTTAAATATTCTAGTTAATGTATATTTGCTTTTCCTAGACCTACCATCCATATCACTTTCCTCGTGGTATACTGTTTACACGGGAACAAACGTCACACTACAGACAAGTATCACATCCACCTTAAACGTCACAGATGTCACCTGGGAGAGAAGGAACATCAGTACATATGTGTACGAAATCATCGATATATCATCCGATAATCGATTTTCCGGTGGCGATATTAATTCTCCATCGTTAACTATAGCAGATATTACTGTACACGACGAGACTTATTACGTTGTTAAAGCTACAAACGATGATGGCACAACATCGCAATCAGTTTACATCGATGTCTTGTTAAGTAAGTATTCTTTAATCATTTAAAAAGATCTATTTTCCTGCTAATCTCTAAATCTTGAATTAAAAAAAAAGCTAAGCTGACATTAAGTACATCTTTTTCTTCTCTATTTAACGAGTTCGTACATATACATATATACACATTTGTACTCGTATATAAGAGAAAACATAATAGTTAATTCTAAACCAAATAAAAATGAAACAATTTTTTTAAGGTCTTAAAGTACAGCGTTGGTGTAGAAAAAGTGATGTATAGTGAAGAAAAAAAAATTAGATTTGAAAAAAAAAATAATTTTTTCAGGTCCGCCATCCATTTTACTAAAATCTAGTTATAGTGTTTACTCCGGTGAAAATCTCACTCTTGAAACAAGCCTAACATCTTTCTCGCCTATCACTAACTTGACATGGGAAAGAAGAAACACCAGTACATACTTTTACGAAGTTCTCAGCATACTGTCCGATTATCGTTATGCTGGTGGAGATATTCTCTCACCATCATTAACGATTATAGACGTTGATGTGACGGATAAAACTTATTATCGTGTAAGGGCTACGAACAACGAGGGAACAACAACGAAAACAGTGTACGTCGACGTTGTTTCACGTAAGTAATCGACCATTAAAATAAACAAAATGCGACTAAACTAACCCAGATATACAAATTAACTCTAGCATGTTAATAGAAAAAGCTAAAAAAAAAAATTACCTGCTATATGTAATACATGTACTTATATAATTCATCTGCAACACGTAATACTAAATAATTCATCTTCTACATGTACTTGTATATTCTTACAGCCCTTGACAGAATGATGTACATTTTCGAAGGAAAATTATGTTTTAGTTGATATGATAGTTTTATCTTTAATTTTTACTATCTTTCTTCCAATTAATGTTTTTTTGTTGCAGGTCCTCCAAGTATTTCAGAAGGTACAACATCATTTGTGACATGGAAGTGGGTTGATATTACACTCAATATAAATGTAACGTCATATCTTCCAGTGATGTCGGTTTCATGGGAATATACGATGAATTCTAATATGAATACGTACGTGCCGCTTAATATTACATCCGTTTTGAAATACTCTGGTGGAGCATTGCTATCACCATCTCTGACAATAAAAAATGTGACTAACAATGACGACGGGTTCTATAGATGTGTAGTGTCAAATCTTGATGGAACGACAACCAGCTCTTCCTTCTATATAAGAATTGACACAAGTAAGCATATACTTAGTACTTGATCTGATGAAAATATTCGTATTTGTTCTAAGAAGTTTTTCTTTCGACAAACGGCCCCGTGGGGATCCGGGTTAGAATAGGTCCTCAGTACCCCCTTGCTTGTCGTAAAAGGCGACTAAATGGGGCAGTCCTTCGGATGAGACCGTATAAACCAAGTGTGGTGTGGCACGATAAAGATCCCTCCCTGCTCAATGGCCCTGAGTGCCGAGCAGAGGCCTAAATTTGCAGCCCTTCACCGGCAATGGTGACGTCTCCATATCAGTGAAATATTCTGGAGAGGGACGTTAAACAGTATACAATCAATCAATCAATCAATCTTTCGACAAACGTACAATTTAAACAATCAAAAACTTCAACTATATCTTAACAGAATGTATAACATAAGACAAGACAGTCATAATTCCATAATTCCAAACTTTCAACAACAAGCTCATAAAATTATTAACTTTATCTTGCGTTTTACAGCGCTTCCAGCCGTATCAGTTGGGACCACGTCGATTACAGTCAAAACAAGGTCTAACACAACCCTTTACGTGAATTACACATCCGGACCGGAAATGAAGTCAATCACGTGGGAAAAGCGAGATATGACCAATCCCTCCATATTTCATACAGTTAATATTACTGACAATGATCGATACAGTGGAGGCTCCATAGATAAACCATATCTGGAGATTGCCGATGCGATAGTCGAGGACAGTGGTTATTATCGATGTATCGTCATTAACAACGATGGAATGTCAACAACTCCTTTATTTAACATCAGTGTTCAAAAACGTAATAAGATGTGTTGGGTATTTTGTATAACATGTTTATCAGAAAAAAATATTTGAAACAACTTTTACAGGACGTTTGTCATATAAACGAACTATTTGTTTAACTGAAAATGAGTAATTAAAAAAATACATCACAATACATATATTTCGTTATTAAGTTTACAAGAAGATTTGTTCAAATTAATGGATAAATGTAAATTCAATTTACAGGTAACACATCTAACCGCATTACATGTGTTAATATCAAATATTTTCGATGAAACATGTACATAACATTATTATTATCTTTCTAACAAAAATCTCATATTTCTCTTCTGTTAAGCAGTTTAAAAGAAAAATAGTAAAATTTTCATCATTTCAGAGCTTGCAACTGTACATTTACTCGTCACGTCATATACAGTAAAAGAAGGGGACAATCTCACCTTGTCTGTGACATTATCGGGCACAGAGAATAACTCGACAATAGTATGGGAGAAGAAAGGTGTCGATGAATCGTCGTTCACTGAAATCGATATATCATCGAACAAGAAGTTCGAAGGAGGTTCGATTGCATCTCCCTCTTTGTATATATTTAACATCACCGACGACGACTTTGGATACTATCGATGTAAGGTCACTAGCATTGATGGAACAACAACAAGCACGTCAATACAAGTCAGTTTAGAAACTGAAGGTGAATATTTTATTATTATTGAAATAACTCAGGATATTTATTAAGTTCACTAATAGCCAGTATAAAACTTAACGAGGCCCGATCTAGTTGAAAATTACGAAAACGGAATGATAAAAAATTTTTATTCTTGGAAATATACTTGTATGTTTTATGCTTAGAAAAATTAGAATGAAATTTTGTTACCTTGCCTTTATTGTAGTGAAATGGGGGCACTGTCAAGATATGGACCATTTTTCATGTTTTTATACATAGTTACATAGTAAAACTCTTCAATAAACAAAAAAAATTACAAATTTAGCAAAAAATACATAATGAAATTCTTTGATTTTCACATATACCATGCAATTTTCATTCTTCTTTTAAAAAATGAAAAGAAAATTGGAGGTAGCCTTTACTGCAGTGAAAAGGGGGCATGTTAAAACACAAAATTTGGATTTATTCTATCCAACAACGTATTTTATAGGTCGCAATAGGTTCACATAACGCCAACAAACGATTGCAATTATGTATTAGTTTAAAAAAAATAAATAGTTCCTACATTATGAAATAATTTTCTCGCCATGGTTTATTTTTCTCTGAACACACGACGTAGTTTTACGTGGAAAAAAGGGGTAGAGGGAGGAGGGGGAAGGGGTTGTAAAGGCGACAAAATTGCGATTTTTACTAATATGATGTACTATATAGAAAAATAAAATATTTCGGGGGTTCAATTTAAATGATTAATAGACTTATTTTATTTTTTAAAACTGAGGATAATCCATATTATAATGCATATTTAAGTCCGCAATAAAAAGAGTGTGCATAAACATTTCAACATGTTCAAAGAGAAAAAACTAAAATCGTTTACTTTTAGTTGCAGTGTTTGTGTTTTTAAACTCACAGATTGAACAAAAACAGGATAAAATTAATGAATCTGTACTAAAAAATTGAACCCTCAAAATTAATTAAGTTCCGAAGTTGTTTATTAATTTAAATATTTAAAAAAAATAAAATAGAAATGCCAGCTTTCTATGCATAGTCTATAGAGCTACCAGGTAAGCAAGATCAGCAAAACATTTTAGCGCAATTTGACGTCATTTTAACTGTGACGTTATTGTGTTCAATTGTGACGGCAGTCAAGGGTATTGTGACGTGCCTGAGTCGACGCTGCGTTAAAACGTATGCGCAGATCAACTAGATCGGGCCTCGTTAATATAAAGCTCAAAACAGATACTCCAGTAATACAGCTCAATACAGATACTAATAATTATTGTCGGGCTTTGCAGAATCTGGATGTGATAAGCTGAGCTGCGGAGGTCTTAGAGAATGTGTTTATCATAACAACAAACCCACGTGTTCTGTGGTCACGTGGAAAGCAGCGGCTGCTGGTGTTGCTGGTGCTGTAGGGGCAGTTGCCACAGTTGGTACTGGTGTTGCTGCGGTGAAGTCTCTGGCTGCTGCCAAGTAAGCGTTTATATGTAATGGGAAAATTAACATAATACGTATTACCGTAAAAGTAGAATTTTTAGCGTGGATTTAATTTTGGCATTTTTAGCGAGGGTGCTAAAATTGAATATCGCTAAAAATTAATTGCGTATTATTTGTAATAGCTTCTTAAGTTAGCATTTCAAAATCGCTAAAATTACTTCTGGTTGAAAAATAAGATACCACATTTTAGGTAGATTTCGCTAAATTTGCGTCTCGCTAAAATTTCCACATACAAAAAATAAAGTATAAAAAAGTATAAAAAAAAAAAAAAAAAAATTTTACGTTTGCTGAAGCAATTCTCATTTCTCAAGTTTCATTTTGTAGGTCGGTAAGTCCACTGAATACGAACACTCCTGGAAACTCTCAAACCCCAAACACAAATTCAAAAGCGGAAAATTCAAAGCCTGAAAATGAAAAGAGTAAGCAGGATAAGAAGAACAACAAAAACCAAAAGGATAACCAACAAAACAATCAAAACAGTGAAGATGATATACCTGAGCCCCAGTATACGGGCCTTTGCCAAGGAGTCATCTCTTCTATGCCCCCGCCTGGGTATTAGTTCATAAAGGTTACCTCACCAGCTATTACCAAAGCAATAAATACAACTTTACTTACAACAGAACAACTTTATCAACAGGCTGAAGAATGATCGTAGTTACATGTATTTTTAAGCTTAATTAATTAGCTGCTTGGAGATCTATATATTAAATTTAGGATACCTGTAGAATTCTATGTAGGGTTTATGTAAGCATTTACCTGCTATTTGAATTATGTAATAAGTTATTTCATTAATACATTTTGTATAAAAATTAGTAGATCGTTAGATTGTAATACGTATTTCTCACTTTCAGCTTAATGATAAGATACGATGATTTCAATGATGTTGAGTGGTCAACTAATATCACATCTAAATTTTCAAACAAATCCATCTCTAAATATGAAATGTTATTTTCCAGCATATTATGTAAAAAAAAAAATACATTCTAGCTCTAGAATATCAATCTCAAGACTTGTTTTCAAACAGTACAGTATAAATTGTCCAAAAAAATTACCACTGTTCATATACAGCCTTCTAAGCCAAGGGAATACAAGTTGTTATATAAATATTCGGGAAAAAACACAAATAAAAAAGTATGATCTAAGGTTTAATACTAATATACGAGTAGATGTGTACAGCTGTATAGTACAAGAAAATGTTTTTTTTTCTTCACTGGTTTTACTTATGAATGTACAATTAATTCCAGTAAGACGAGTTTGTTTTTTTTTTTGTAGAGATCGCCATCAATAGTTAATAAGATGCTTTTATCTCCATGGTCATTTAATATAGATGAAATATTTAAATATGTTGCTGCTTGTTTCAATCAAATTAAAGTCTTTGGAACAAATGCGTGTTTTTTTTTCTTTCCTCCTTTTTTTTACAGAGCTGAAATTCCAGGCAATGTTAGACCTAATTAACAGTCAGTAACAGTTAGTAATGCTACACCCCACGTGAGGAAGAGACTTGACAACAGGTAACAACGATGGTGTCTCTTAATACAGTAGTGTTTAAAAAAAAGGGGGAATTTTCTTTATACTGTAAAAAGTGTTAAAAGGCAAATCTTTAGATCTGTTATAAGCAAATTCCTTTTAAGGAAACAGTTGATTATGAAATGATCTCATTCATAGGGACGATTTTTAGCTGGTGCCCTTTTAAAAAAGGCACTTAGTATACTAGGATGTTGATTTTAGGAGAGATAAAATTATTATCACAAAAAGCTTCTACTGATAAATGTAAACAAAGCAAAAGTATGCCATGTCTCACGTTGTAATATTCGATCTTTCCATCTTTGTTGTATAAATTTTATTTGTTTTCGATAAATTCCAATTATTAATGTATAATTTCCCATTTGTATTATTTAATTTTCCATTTGTTAAAAAGTCATTTGAATTGTATATTTTTCCTTTGTATAAGTATAATTTCTGATAATTGTATAATTTTTTTATTTGTACATATGTATTGTAAAAATTCTTTTTTGTATTCGATGATTATTAATCTTTATTATGGAAAATTATAGAATACAAATAAAAAAAATTTAATACAAATGGAAAAGATCGAATATTGCAACGATTGGTATGCCATACAAAAGCTATCAACCAAGTGTCGTACAAAAAATTAAAATTATGCAGTAACAAAGGATTTATGCTAGGTTAGGTGACATTTTGTTCATGATTAAATTTTTACCGAGGACAATCTTGCAGAATACTCCGTTACTTTTATGACTCGCCTTATATGAAACTGAAGACATTGTAGATAAGAAAAAGATTTTTCCTGATATATAATTTACTGGTATGCCACAAGCATGAAGTTTATGTTGATAATTACCAAATTCTCAAAATTCTCTTGTCATAGAAAAATATCTTGTGCGTTTGAAACCTTCTAAGTTGCCTCTTGTACAAAATGAAATATGGCAATAAAACAGTGATCTTTCTCCAAGTTATTTTTAAACAAAACCCTATGAGCAGAGCATCACAGACCTCCAAAGATATGGGGTGATAGAGAGGATATGAAGGAGAATCACCCCCCCCCCCCCCCCCCCCCCTCCCTTACCAAATGTCCTTTCCAATCCCAGACACATTTTAATCAAGGAATACTTCTTTAAAAAATCTTTTAAAGTAAAAAGTTAAAACTATTTTTCATCAGAAAATTTCCCATTAAGAACATTGTTCCAAGAACAACTATTACATTTGAGGTAGGATTCTTCCCTGGTTTTTGAATTTCCTATATATTTTGATTTAAGATATTTAAAAGATCATATTTATCATATAATAGAACAATGAATTTAGTTATACCTTTTACACAATCAAAGTTTTGAAGAATTTTCAAATTTGAGTTAAATTAATACTAAAAGATTATAGTTTTAAAATAGATGTGATTTTCGAAACAAACTAGTTACAAATATATTAGATTTTAAAAGCTTTTAATCTAAGTACAGATATGAGCCAAAAATCCTTTGAAAATGTTTTGTCTCTCACATTAAACCATTATTTTTTTACCATCATTTTGTATCTCTATATGACTTCTTTACCATATGTGGAAAAAGAAAAATAAAATATAGGACGCATATAAGAAATACTTATATTTTCGAAAAAAAAATTAAAACAGAAAAATCGGATTAGTCAAAATCCATTTTTGTTAACACTATGTATGTCAAATTGATTTATCATCTTATAGACCATACATGGTTGCATCTTTTTATGCAAAAAGAAAAACTATTCATCTTTAAAAATAAAAGAAGGTATGTTTGGATGCGTAATTAGTTGCAATTATTTTTTATTCTTAACGTCCAGTGAAAAGGTAATGACCTTGATCTAACCTTGCCTCTTATATAAAACGGTCAAAACTAAACTGATAACATCATTTAGTGACATTGTCATCTTGATTTTGCAATACATTTTTAAATGAGGAGAATCCTACCTTAAAACCCTTCTTGAGAATCGTTAGATAAAACCTGCAGATGTGCAAAAAAAAATGTTTTTATTTCATTCTAGGAAGTAATTCTTATATGGTCCAAATTAAGCAACCAGGATGATGATTACTTTGTTAAAAATAAAATTTCTAGTGGTAATGGGTTTTGTTGAAATTCTGTAATTTTTACCCCTAATTGTCCCAAGGATGAAAATGAAAAATGAAACCTAATGGCACATTTTGCAAGACTTCCCCAATTATATACGGAGTTAACTGCTAAAAAGGAGTTTGAGGAAGAAAATATGCATTATCAATCTAACACAGGCAAAAAATGTATATATACTTTCATTTGTTTGGAAATAAAGCCTTTAAAATGCTTACACATATGGTGGTTTCAATGAACTTATTTGCAGAATTCAATTTAAAGATTTTATTACATAGTTTAAATAACTTGTTTACTTAAATTACCAAGACGTTATTCATGGAAAATGAATTTTAAAGCTAGAATCTGTAGCTTAAACATATAAAAAAAAAATAAATATGTTTTTTTCTTCTAAGGAAGTAATAAACCTAAAAGCAGCCTATTTATGAATTTGATATATTTTAAGATAATGAAGATACAGTTTTTTCAGTATTTTGCTGATTGGAGGATTAAAAGCTTTCACTTTCATTTAACAATTGTGCAATAGGTACATGTATTTCGTTGTAATAATTACATGTTTATTGCTCTGCAGAACATCCTCTTTTTTTCCTTTAAGGCAGTCCTTATTTTAAAAAAAAAACAATACAAAGAGTGACACGACAGTGTGATATTCAGTGTTTTTTTCTCTATTTACAAAATGTTGTTCAGTCAAACCTATTATCAGCTGTTACAAAGGGTGTATATTTCATCTTTTCATTTATAGTACTTGCATGTTACATGACAGTTTTGGGGGGAAAGCTTGTTCAGTAATATAATATAAAAATTATCTTTTATATTTTATTTTATGTGTACTTTTACGAGTTTCAATAGTTTTTAGCTTTCACGAAGAGCATTTTTACTCAGTGAATTCTTTATGCCTTTCAACACATGTTCAATGTATATTTGATGTACATTTTTGAACATATTACATATCTTACGCAACTAAACATACTTTGCCAAAAAAATTCATTTTAAATACATGTAACTTTTATTATCGCAGACCCTTTTTTAAAAAATCGTATTAAAAAGGCTTGAAACAAAATTTGAAACAAAAACAGAACTGAAAAAAAAGAGTGAAATCAGATATAAAAGGAATTTTTTGCAAATTTTGTTTTTTAATCAGTAACCACAACATATTTCTTTTATTTCACTCAAGAATTGAAATATTAATTGAAATAAAAATATTAATGACGTGCTTTAAAATTATTAAACGCTTGCTTGTTGTGAATTTTTTTTGAAAATGTATGTAATTTATATCTTCAAAACGGAACCACCACTGGGCTCTCGTTTTTGCTATTTCGAAGCTGTTAACCGAAAATGAAAGCACGTGTAAAATCTGTATATAATTTCCGGACTTCACATTATACCTAGTGTATTACTAGAGTAAAAAATATGAGCTTTGGTGTAAGCGTTTTGAAGTTTATTTGCTTATTAAATATTTATAAGTGTAGATATTTGACATTACGTGAATTTTGTTGTGCAATAACAAATAAATTTGCTATATATGTTTTAAAATGTAAAATATTTCACCAGCTCCCCTTAGAACTTCACTATCATTTCCCATGACAATCAATTGAAATTTACAAATCGGTAGAAAAGATATATCTATAATATCTACATATGCAATTTACTAGTAATGCATTTCTGTATTGAAAACACCCCTTTTATGCGCAATGAGCATGCGCTTATACAATTATTCAGATGTTTCGTATAAGATGGACATGCCTCAATTCTATTTTCACAAATGATTTATACGGTAAATAGTATGATCGCAATGCTTACTTCGGAAGACTTCTGATGAAAGAAAGCTTCCTGGTTGTAGAAACTATCCAATATGCTGAAATTGTTTGTATGTTTTCAGGTATACGTTGTATGGCTATTCATACCATTTATCAAAGGTAGGATTTATTCAATTTACTGTACCAATGATGTACAAAACTGGTAAAGGCGAATTAAATATTAAATGAGACTTCCCAATATTGAAGCGATTTATACGAAGATGTTAAGTGTTCAAAACCAAGCTATACAAGTACATAATTTCATCATTCCTTTTGCGAATTTGAGGATCTACTAATCTAGACTAAACAGAAACTGAGTTTTATAATTATTATAATTGCTAGAATTTGGAACGCGTATGTAGAAATAAGATCAGGAAAATCATTTTTTTTTTCTTGATATTTAAAATAAAAAAAATTACTGTTGTCAAGAGATATTTATAAAAATGTTTCTGTTCTTGCAAAATAAAATTTACCATTAGGGTAAATCAAATTTTACAACCAATATAAGAAATAATTTAACTAAATGATAAAGGTCAAGACAATGAACAGTGACCGATCTCAAAAGATCTATAATTAGTATAAATCTTTGGAGAGAACATAAAAACGGATCCCTGGAATTTCCAGAAATAGGATCAGGTGCTAACTTGTAGGAGTCAATATAAGCATCCCTGTCGACCAGTCACACCCGCCGTAAGCCATAGGCATAGATAAGGTAAACGGAGCATTTCGTAGTTGAATTCGGTATGAAAACAAAGGTCTAACAATGGGCATATGAAATAAGTCAGTTAAAAAACACTAAAAAAATTTTCTCTTCTTATTTATTCGGTGTGACATGCAAATTAAGAAAAATTAAATATACATGTAATATAATGAAATATAGCAAATAGAGAATCTGCATATTTCGTTAATAAATCTATATTTTTACTGTCTCAGTCTGGAGTGGTCATAATTAACCCTCTCAATGCATCAAAGCGTTTATTTTTACTGTCTCAGTCTGGAGTGGTCATAATTAACCCTCTCAATGCATCAAAGCGTGTCAATTAGTCCTATATTACAAATGCATGTAAAAATATTATAATAAATTGCTTAAATGGATCTAAAGGAATGCAGATGCACAAAAATTTTATCAAACTATCAAAATCCCCTTTTGTTTTGTAGCGCATATTTGGAACGGAAATTAATTCCCATTTGATTTTTTTTTAAAGGGGAATGCTTGTCAAAAGGTGACATTGTTTTTCTAATGGACGAGTCCGGCAGTATTGGATCGCTAAATTTCGAAAGGATAAAGTCATTTGTCAGCTCCGTCGTCGGTCAATTCAAAGTTGGAAGTAACGCCAATCAATTCAGCGTAGTCAATTTTGCGTCCACTTCCAGAGAGATATTTCCACTCAACAAATATCACACAGTAGCTGATATTCAATCTGCAATATCTTCCATTCCATTCAACAGTGGGGGGACAAGCATAGGAAGTGCCCTTGATTATGCCCGAAAGTACTCCTTTAGTTCCGCCAGAGGAGCAAGAAATGATTCGGCAAAAATTGCTGTTCTCATCACCGATGGACAAAGCTCCATTTCCAACCAGCCCGACAAACTTAAAGCCATGGGGGTCACAATATTTTGTGTCGGGGTAGGAATCGGTATAAATTCAATTGTTCTGAGATCTGTTGCCACGCACAACGACTACACGTATCTGACAACGTTTGATTTGTTGCCATTGTTAACGAACGAATTGTCCAATGAAACCTGTGGAGAAGGTTTGTAACATTTCCACTTCTTTGTAACATTTTTTCATAGCTGAAAGGTGGTTTTATGATGACCTATGTAATTCAATCTTTAAAGAATGAATCTAATTATAGTTTGTGTAAATAATAAGGCAAAGTATGAACATGTTACGCACGACGTTTTTCATTAATTAATGTTAATTTTCATGTAGACATAAACGATTGCCTAGGTGAGCCTTGTCTTAATGGTGGGACATGCGAGGATCAATTTGGGAAGTATATTTGTCACTGTCTGAACGGAAATACAGACCCTAACTGCTATGTTCCGGGTATGTTACATGTAGGAGTACGATTACATCCTTATTATGTTACTACTCTATACCTCGTTCTAAGATAACGTTTTATACAAGATAGATGAATCAAAAAATCATCTTTTACATATGTTTAAATTTCTTATATAGTTACATGTATACACATGTAATATGTAATTTTGAGAAGGTTATCAATTACAGTATTAAATAATGATTGAGAGATATCCCCGGTTATTTGGTTTTAATGTATTCTTGTACTTTCATGAATGTTTAATTTTAGAAGACAAATCAATGAAGCATAAAGAAAAACAACACCATTATATTACATAAAAGTTTTAAAAGCAAATTCACAATTCCTTTGTATTCTTATGATGGAGGTCTTCTTAACTTACAGATTTTCTGATTCTATAATATTATAGATTTGTCTATGTCTAAGAACATTTTCTTTCTTTTTTGTATTTTTGCTCAACAAATTAGAACTGACAATTTATTTACTGTGTTAATATAATTATATTTACTTTGAATTTGCAAAGAGGAAAAGTACATGAAAGTATATGCCAATTAATCTTTTTTTCCAGCATATAGTTTTTATCTTTCTCTTTATCTACATGTATATAGGTTTACCAAATGTAACAGTGGGATCCAGTCTAGCAGTATATATTGGGGCATCTGCCAAACTAAAGTGTTATGTTACAAGCACGACACATATATCTTCAGTTACATGGCATTACCAGAAAAACGGCGTCACAACCACAATCAACACTGGTAATACCACAAAATATAGCGGGAGCACTGTGGGGACACCGTCTCTTACCGTTAAAAACGTTCAAATTGAAGATATAGGAAACTATAGATGTTTGGCTCAAAACTCAGCAGGAATAGGCCAAAGTGCAAAAATGATCTTTTTAGATTTAAAGCGAGGTAATTATAATAGATTCACATGTACACATACATTCATATTATCTTTTTGTACGTGAACAATGTTCATTGTTATATATATATATATATATATATATATATATATATACATATACATATATCAGACAATGATTTGCATGTTTAACAATTTAAAACGCGAGAACAGATTTTTTTTATCACATTGCATTCAGTAAAGAATTAAGAAATGCAATGCAATCTTAAAGTGTAACTTAGAGAAAAAAATTATATTTCAATGCAATTATTAAGGGATTTATTTAAGGTTTCCCAGTGATTTTCCTGCAAAGAACAAAGTACGCTGTCAACGCTAGCAAAAGTGTGTCCCTACCCTGCACATTTTCATCCAGTTACCCTCCCGTTGTTGAGGTTAATTGGTACAAAGATGGCGTACCGATCAATATAGTCCCTAATGGAAAATACTCGGGCGGAACAATTTATTCTCCAAACCTCAACATAACGAATTCCAGGAAGAAGACCAGGGTTACTACCACTACTCTGTGTATAACCAATATGGAACCAGAAATAGCTCGGATTTAGCGGTGTACTTATTTGGAGTTACGCTCAAGCCATTATAGATGTTATCTACTTAGACTAATCTTTTTTCTTGACAGGTTTCTTTAAATATTTTTGCAATACTTTGAAATGTACATGTAATATAATAAGATTTATCTAAAATTGCAAATTTCCTGATTAAAAAGCTTTAGTACAAAATTTTCACATGATGTTTTCATATTTGTTAGTTTTTAATTAACAATTAGAAAAATCAATATTGGAAGACATGTATAATGTTAACTGGATTGATTCCCGCTATATCATTTTTATTATTTGAAGATGTACCAGCCCAGATAGCATGACTATGTTGGGCCAACATTTGTTAAAGGTTGTATGGTTGGCGTTGGGGGAACAACGTTGGGCCAACGTTGGACCAATGTTACCAAGTCAACCTTCTCGACCATGACGGAATTCCTATGTTGGCCCATTGTTGGTCCAACGTAAGCAACTTCCATTCACTTTAGTTTCAAAAGAAGGAAGGATCATGGCGTTGGTCCAACGTTGAACCAATGTTTATAATACACCCTTAAAGAAAGTGTATTTACAAGTTGGTAGTAGTATGTTGGCTCAACGTTGGCCCATTGTTTGTAATACAGCCTTAAAGAAAGTGCCTTATTAAGTTTGTAGTAGTATGTTGGCCCAACGTTGGCACAATGTTTGTAATACATCCTTAAAGAAAGTGCCTTATCACGTTGGTAGTATTATGTTGGCCCAGCGTTGGCCCATTGTTTGTAATACACCCTTAAAGAACGTGTCCTATCAAGTTGGTAGTAGTATGTTGGCCCAACGTTGGCCCAATGTTTGTAATACACTTAAGTGTTATTTTGTTTAGGTCTTCAAAGATGGGATATTTATATTGGGCCAACGTTGGCCCAATTAATATACTGCCAACTAATTGATGGTGTCAATTTCATAATTAGCTGCTGAGCTTTACGTTGGGACAACGTTGGTACATTCTGAAATAATTAAGGAGACTTTCTATGTCCATGATTATCATTGGATGACTGCTTTTGTTTAGATATGATATTTTCAACATTTTAACTTTGCAATTAAGTGATCAAGCACCAAAGAGTGTTTCATTAAATTTTTTTGAATTGTGTATATGCTTATTTATTTGTAATAACCCAGATAGCAGAACACCGTTGGCCAAATCTTACATTATGGTTCTATTATCTATGTTGGGTTACCTTGATTGGGCCAACAATGGCCCAACATGGAATATTGATAGCTGGTTATGTATAATAGTGCGCTAATGTTGGGCTTACTGTTGGCATTATATCATAAAACTATTATCATGAGAGAAAATATTTGTTTGGGGATTGGCATCGGCCCTACGTTGGCCCAATATACCATGAATCAGACTGAGCATCATGGGTAGACAACAACCGGGCTACTTGTAATATCCGCGCCATTTTTAATCTGACACGAGCGTTTTGAGACTGATACCTTGCATATCTGCACTCATTTTGTAAGTATTAATAATATGTTTGCCTCAGCACAGCTGAATTAACGATTAGTTTTTAAACGATATCATGTACAAATCTGTGTAAATCAGACACGGGGAAGTGCAGAGGCCAGGTGCTGTTGGGTCAACACTGTACAGATAGCATGCTAACATTGGGCCAACGTTGGGCCAATGTAATCGGTTACATCGGGCCAATGTTGGCAAATGTCATTGACCCAATTTAAGTTTGCTCATCGACCCAATGTTTGCCCGATATGTTGGGCAACGTTAGCCCAATGTAGAGTGTTATTTCTACAGATATTGGCCCAACGTCGCGCCAACATTGGCCCAATGAATGCGACATTGTTGGCGAAACGTCAACAAGAACATTAGGCCGATGTTGGCAAAAGACGTTGGCCCAGTGTCATTTTGCTCCTTGGCCCAATGTTGGCCCGATATATTGGACCAACATTGGGCCAATGTGTATAAACATTTAATTGTTACAAATCTGTATATTAACAAATCTGATCGTCTCTACAATCAGAAATAAATCTACAACCAATCCTACTTGAAAAATCAAGCTAGCTAAAATAAATTTAAAATTCTTATAATTTATCGAAACAAAATAAATTATTAGTGATTAATTTATATACAAGAAAAATAAATGAAAGTATAAAAATGTGTTTTGATACAGTTAAAACAATTAATAATTTGCTCCTTATTTAAATTGAAATTTGTGTCTCGTAGAATACATTTCCGAAGTCTACCACTTAATTTACTTATATACACTTAACGTCGAGAACATGATCAAACATTTTAAAAATGTTGAATTTGCTGAAGTTAAAACAAAATTTATTCAGTTCTAAAAATAAATTGGGTTCTTTCATTTAAAATTTGTTCAGTGTAACGACAAATTTAAATACATGTATTTTATATGGGGCAACATTGAATCAAAATTGTTTTGATGATGATTATCAAGCGTATAAATATTATGCATAAATGCCTTCATCACGCAAGCTAATCACTTAATCACACCATGAAACAAAAAAGACGGTTATTCCTTAATTGACAGCTTAAACATATAGTGATATACTTGTAAATTTAATCGTAAGTTTACTCTTTACTGAGAAAAGTAATAAATGTAATAAGTACCAAATATTACAATTTTAGTGCTACTGGAGATTCTAAAAAGACATGGAGAACACAATCAAAGAATGGCTAAGTTATGCCAAGGACAGGGATGAGGGAGGAAGAAACGGACAGAGAAGAAAAGAAGGGGGAGGAGGACACTCGGGAAGAGGAAATGGAGACATAGGAGAGGGATCAGATGGAAAGTGGCAGTGCCTAATTTTTTTCTGTGATATAGTGTGACATACCTGTAGTTCTACCCTTTTTTGTGTCTGTTTGTCGGTTATAAACACGATGCAAATGCCAGAAACATTTTTTTGTGTAAGTAAACAAAATGACGGGATTCATTTTAGTATTATTTTAAGAACAGGAGGGTTTTGTTTATTTGTTAGACGTGCTTATTGATACCTGTAATTTACTGAACTTGTGCATAATTTACATCAGAGAGGGAGTATACAGTCATGTAACCCTACATGTATCGCTTGAAGTGAGCATCAACTTTTAATTCTTTATTAATGTTTTCTTCATGCACTGAGCAATAAAATTATAGTATGTTATAATTTAATTTTATATTTTGATTTCTTTTTCCTCAGTTTTTTAATTAATGTAGAACTACTTACAATGCAATACTTGTTGATGGCAATTCTATGAGAATATTGAGAATATGTATTAAACATTAATCTAGCATATAAAGCATATATAGATAGTATTAAAGGGCTTTTACCATTAAACTGTACTACAAAACTAGTATGACCTTATTGTATATATTTGTCAATTTTGAGGACAAATGGCCAACCAGTGAAGAGCAAATGAGTTGTCATGATGGAGAGCCAATAAGATGCAAACCAACGTTGGCCCAAAAATGATGTTTTCCTGATATTGAAAGAATAAGTGGCCCAACAATGGCTCAATGATATCCGTTCGTTGGTCCAACAGTAAGCCAACAAGTTGGTCTGATTAAGGGCCGATGAGCAAAATACCGATGGCCCAACATTAATTGCTTACAATGGCCCAACTGTACAAAAATGACGTTTGCCCTACATTGAAAAAATACATTGGCCTAACAGTGGCCCAATATTAACTGTTACACTGGCCCAACAATAAGCCAATAAGTTGGTTTGATTAAGGGCCAATGAGCAAATTACCGTTGGCCCAACATTAGTTGCTTACAATGGTCCAATTGTACAAAAATGACGTTTGCCCAATATTGAAATAATACATTGGCCCAACAATGGCCCAATATTAACTGTTACATTGGCCCAACAATAAGCCAACAAGTTGGTTTGATTAAGGGCCGATGAGCAAATTACCGATGGCCCAATGTTGAATTCAAACAGTGGCCCAACATAAGGAGCGTTGTTGGCCCAACAAGGGTCCAATAACATCCTGCTATCTGGGAGCAGTACTTGTGGGATCCAATATCACTACTGGCTTTTGGCACCCTGTCACAATCCTTTGTCAAGTATTTGGCTCAGGTGTCAGTAGAGTTTTCTGGACCTTGCAACTCCAGGGCCAGAAAAATGAAAGAGAAATAGTTGTATCCTCCTCTAAATATATGGGTTCCACTATATATTACCCATCCTTGAGAATTTACAAGTTTAGCTCATCAGACGTTGGCAATTACAGATGTTATGCAAACAGTTCTAACGGTGTTGGTTACAGTAGACCAGTCAATGTCAAAATAGGTGATGGTAAGTTTTAGAAGTTATTCTTTCTTTGTGATTTATGAGTTAGTTTATTCGCTTTACCATGGAAGTCTAAGTGAAGATTGTCCCCACACACTCATTTCCTATGGTAGATTCGAAACACAGTGGTATAAGCCTTAAACTTTTTAGGCATTTTTACAAAATTTAATCAATTCTCCTTATTTTGTTTATTTTAGGTTGTTGTAAAATTTTAATGAAAGCAAATTGTTAAAAAAAACTTTAAAAAGGGAATTTGTGATGTTTTAAAATCTACACGTTCCTTTCAGACAATACGTGCATTTATTACATATAAGGAAAAATGTTTAAAAGATGTTCCACAATTTATGCTACATCAAACAAATTCACGAAATTAATTATGGTTGATAGCCAAGGAATGGTTACTAGTAGTAGTCAGAAAGTGTTTTAACATATTTGTTTGTTTGAAGGACGTTACATTGCTCTGAACTCTACCAGCTACCCCGTCAACAGAAGTGAGGACGTCACACTTTCCGTATTAATCTATGCCAACCCCGATCTTTTAAGTTTGACTTGGCAGAGAAGTTTTTATTACCTCTCCTACTTTCATGACATAAATACGACCCTAAATGCCAAATACGACGGCGGAACACTAGATTCTCCGTCTCTCGTCATTCGTAACGTCAGCATGGAGGATAAAGGATATTACCGTCTAAATGTGTCCAACGCTGACGGCACAACTATAAGTTCGAGCATTTACGTATATATTATTCTTCGTAAGTTTAACTTTCAAGGTTTTTTTTTGTTTTGTGAAGTTTTGGAATTAAAAGAAAACTTTTAAATATTTAATTTTAGGGTAAAATGTTTTTATAGGCTTACCTATTATATCAACGGGACGGAGATACTTTTACAACATCTATTCGGAAACTAATCTCACATTTGAGGTTTTCGTCAAATCTGCTTTACCCATGATTTCGATCAGTTGGGAGAAACGCAGCACCTCCTACCCATACACATATACCTTAATTGATGTAACGGATAGCAGATTCTCTGGGGGATTGATCAATGACCCTTCACTGACTATTAACAGTGTCAGTGGGGTAGATGCTGGATATTTTAGGTTCAACGCAACAAATGAAGATGGAACAAGCAGCAGGGCGTTTTATTTACGTATTAATCTACGTAAGTCTATTGTCCATTCTTATTATTTTTATTTCTTCTCCGTAAATTTTATATTTTATTCGGATAAAACTACGCAAGTGAATGTCACAGAGTATGGGTTTCTGTTTTTTTGCTATAATGTTGATTGTTTTTGAAACTTTATTTTTCTAAAGTTTTCAATTCCTATTAGAACGAGGAAAAATCCTGTTCTCAACGAATTCTGTAGTATATTGATATTGGAGTGAGGAAATTCTCCAATATCTCCGAAGACACATACATGTATTTCTGATGTTGAATTTGTTCTTTTTTTCAGGTTTGCCTTCAATCTCTTTAGGAGTGAGAAGCGTTTACGTATATTCTGGTGAAAATGTGACTTTTGAAGTCAATATCACATCATTTTCCACTTTATTATCGGTAAGATGGGAAAAGCGAAATCTATCCTATCCATACAGTTACTATCAACTAAATACGAGCAGTGACAAAAGATTTGATGGTGGCAAAATAGGATCCCCTAATTTATTGATCAAAAAAGCTTTAGTTCAAGACAAAGGGTATTACAGGATTGCAGTAGAAAACATTGACGGTGTTAGATATAGCTCTCGAATTTATTTATCTGTCACACGCAGTAAGTATGCATGCCTAACTATCTTTCATTTCAAGAATTTCTCTTTTGTGCTGTTCTTTATTTTTTAAACAAAAGACACTCTTGTTTTGGTTTCAGGGTTTGGTAAAGTTAGAAAATTTCAAAAACAGTCTGTTTTGTCTTTCCGAAAATAGATAAATTATTCTGGCGCCGATATTAATTTACCGTTGTTAAAAATAACAGAAATCGCAAATGATCGTTTTGGAGACATATACGACGATTGCACGGAAAAAGTTCTAGTAGATCTGTTTACGTTCATGTCATGTAACTTTGTTGTTTTTCTTTTCTTTCTTTCTTTTTTTTTTTCAAATTTAATTTTAATTCATTTAAAATTCAACTCAAAATCTTTTTTTTTTTTTTGTGAAGAAGGGTACAGAATATATGTCTTTGTTCACATAATATATGCACATCATTAAATATTAAAGAGGAATGTATTACTAAATTATAACTAGCACATTCAGACAGCGCTAAATCAAAGCTACGCTAACTTGTTGAGAATTGAATTTCAGCCAAATATCGTACACGCCAAATGTAATACATTTACAGTAGATAATTAATTTCTAAAGAAAGACGAAAAGAATTCTTGATAGATGAAAAGTAGATTGTGAAGTAGGGAAATAATAAGTCGGTATCACGAAATTTTGTGATTAACGGAAAATGTTAATTTAAACTTTAGGTCCGCCATCCATTACTACAAAGTCAATTTATAGTGTGTATGCCGGTGAAAACATCACTCTTCATACAAATGTTTCATCCTTCCTACCAGTCACTAGTGTTACCTGGGAAAAAAGAAACACCAGCACATATTTTTACGAAGTTCTCAACATACTCTCCGATAATCGGTATGCTGGTGGAGATATTCTCTCACCATCACTGACGATTATACACGTGGATCCGACGGATGAGTCTTATTATCGCGTGAGAGCTACGAACGACGATGGAGCAACAATGAAATTTGTTTATGTTTATGTCAACACAGGTAGTAATCATATTTTAATGATACTCAAAACCACAAAATTAAGGTCAGACGACACGTACATAAAAATATTTAACATTTCTCGAGATTTCTGAATGAAGTATTGCAACTTTAAGAAGTTTTCTCACCCAAAAAATACAATTCATTTCCAGGCATTTTTGCAAGTTATAAAATCAAACACTGGAAATCATTTGAAATTTTGGTTTTTAAATTTTAATGAATCTTTAAAAAAAAGTTTAAAAATGCTAAAAGTTTAATATTCATAGAAACAAAAGTATAAGTATAAAATATCAAATGGAATGGACAAAATTTTCTAACCTTTTGAAATAATCAACTATTACTAATTTGAAATCTAGACTACACTGAATTACTTGTCATGTTTAGTAAAGCTAAAATGTATTTATATCATGAAAATGTCGAAATTTAAAAATACTTTAATGTACTTCCATCAATAAGAAGCTAACTTCAGGTTAAAGAGAGAAGTAATTTTAAAATGGAATTCAAATAAAAACAATGAAGAGACAAATTTTTGCAATAAAGATATATCTCTTATTCTTTGAGATATATCTCTTTTAGACACTTTTGAAAGATATCTTATTCACTTTGAGAGATATCTATTAAGACAAACTAAAATAGATTTTTCTTTTACTTTAAGAGATATCTCTTTAACTTGGAAAAATATCTCCAAAAGTAAAAGAGATGTCTCTCTAGGAGAAGATATATCTTTTTAACGTTAGGATATATCTCTTTTCACGAAAGAGATACCGTTAAAGGAGAAAGCGATATCTCTTCAAGTAAAGAAAATATCTTTCTTATAAAAAGAGATACATGTATCTCTTTGAGTATAGGAGATATCTCTCTCTCTAAGTTTAAGAGATATCTCTTTCTCATTGAGATTTCTCTTAAACATGAGACATGAGAGAAATCTCTTGAAGTTGATGAGAGATATCTCTGTAATTTTAAGATAAATTTTATTTCCAAATAAATAGCAAAATGGCATGCCATACTAAAATCAGATGAAACAGATATTGATTACTAGGCCCCTAGACCATAAACTCATAATAGACTTAAGTCAAACATTTTATTTTTAATATATTGAGTTCTATTGAATATGTTTGATTATTTGCAATATTGTGTAATATTACAATTCAAATATACGATGAAAATCTTGTTTGAATATCAATATCAATCATCCTTTTTAAATTTTTTTATAAAGGGAATTGAATTAATTTCTATATGCTTTACTTATTACAATTTTTCATAAATGATGAGGCACTAGCTAATTTGTCATATAAAGAAGCATAAAAACTTTAAGCTACAATAGGATGCAGACGCAAAATGCTTTGACCGTTTATTCAAGCTTCCATCAGCTTTCACTTATTTTTGCTCAAATATGTTTTTTGATTGGAAGACTTTATAAAATGTCTTCTGCTTAATTAGAATAATAATCCTGAAAGAATGTAACGAGAGATTTTTCTTTCGAAAGATTTCTCTGATTTATAACAAAACATTTTATAAGATTTAAGATAAAAGCAGTAGTCATAATTGACCTAAACAATTCTTGCGCATTTTTGGTAAGAATATATAGCAGAAATCAATACTGTTGTGACACCTTTATTATGTTACTATACAATCACGTTGAGTTTTTCAAAGAGGAAAAGCACATGTATATGCCGTTTAAGTTCGTTTTTTTTTCAATAAACAGATTTACGCAAATCTTTATATATAGGTTTACCAAATGTAACAATAGGATCCAGTCTAGCAGTATATATTGGGGCTTCTGCAAAACTCAATTGTTATGTTACAAGCATGACAAATATATCTTCTGTTACGTGGTACTATCAGAAGAAAGGCGTCACAACCACTATCAACACTGGTAATACCATTAAATATAGCGGCGGTACTGTAAAAACACCGTCTCTTACTGTTAAAAATGTTCAAATTGACGATATAGGAAACTATAGATGTTTGGCTCAAAACTCAGCAGGCACAGGCCAAAGTGCAAAAATGATCTTTCTAGATTTAAGGGGAGACAGGACATATGTCACATGACTAAAAAGACATATTACGTCATAATCGGTGATGATATGCATAAAAAACGTTGTTAAAATCAACAGTTCTTGAGTAATATTATTCTAAATTCTAAAATTGTTTTTTAAACATTTAATTTTAGAAAATTTAATCAATAAAATTTATGAAGATCTTCCCATCATTTAGATATTGTGAAGTTGCCCAATCCACACATCTGTTTCTCTTTACTCTGCAGTCTGACGTCAGTGACGTCATAGACGTAGTGTTTGAATTCTCAGTGCAGCGAGATCAAGTACACACACCCATCATGATCATTTTATTTCATAATAAACGGGTCACAGTCAATGTATCGTGATAAATTTCTGAAGCAGATTTTTTGAATTAATATTTTTTCGTGTTTAGTAGCAGAGATTCTCTCTATTTAGATAATTTTGAATGTTTATGTTTTCGTGTGACGTCACAATTGATTTCCCGCACTCGGAAAATACAGACGTGAAGCGTTTTTATCATGCTTACGTCTAATTCAACGATGTCCTGTGCGAAATTGAGGTAAGCTTCACCCTGTGATATTTATGCAGTAAATAATTACGATGAAGGACTGACATTCAATCGTAAATTTAGAAATATTTATTGACAGAATTTTTTTCCAAATGAGGTTTTTGTCGTTGAAGCTGCCTTGAAAAATGCAGAAATTATCCCACCCAAATACATTATAAAACTAAAATAATTGCTTTCAGATAATTTAAACACTATGAATATCCTGAAATATTTGAGTAAAAAGTGTTATCTATCATATTTATCGTTTGTGCGTAAAAATTCGCATTATGGACTCCGTTATGGGCCCGTAAACATGAAGTATCTAAACTACAAACAAACTCTAAACAGTGCTGTATTTGTGGGGCGATATCTTTTAAATAAGTAAAGAAATCCCAAGACAGGATCGTTTTAAAATGTTAAGTACATATTAAATTAGTAATATAAAAAATATGAAAAAAAATCATTGACAGGAATTTTTTTCTGCTAAAGGTCCTGTTCCTCCTTAAAACGAGGTATGTATCAAAGATTTACAGCGAGATACATACATTTGTCACTTTGAAAGTAAACAATTTTCAATGTCTAATATATCAGATAATAATATGCATGTTTAACAAAATAGAATGCGGGAACAGAATTTTTTATCACATTGCATTCAGTAAAGAGTACTACTACTAAAAAAATTAAGAAATACAATGCAATCTTCAAGTATAACGTAAAGAAACAAATGTATTTTCAATGAAATGATTACGTAATTTATCTTAGGTTTCCCTGTGATTTACCTGCAAAGAACAAAGTACGCTGTGAACGCTAGTGATAGCGTGTCACTGTCTTGCAATTTTTCCTCCAGTTACCCTCCCGTTGTTGAGGTTAATTGGTACAAAGATGGCGTACCAATCAATCCAGTCCCTAATGGAAAATACTCGGGCGGAACAATTTATTCTTCAAACCTCAACATAACGAATTTCCAGGAAGAAGACCAGGGTTACTACCACTGTTCTGTGTATAACCAGTATGGAACCAGGAATAGCTCGAACATTGCTGTCTACTTATTTGGAGGTACGCTCAAGCCATTATATACTTGTCAAAATTTCTAACGCCCCAATTTTATTTTTTGAATATTGAAGAAACCGTTATGTTAATTTTAAAGTCCTTAAAAACATCGTCTGCTGTATGTACCCTTTCATGTCTACGATTGAAAAAAATCGAATTCAATTAGAAATTATTCAGCCGTGACCGCTTTTGTTGAAAAGCGTGAAGTACGGGTTCGAAATGGTTTTCGGGTGTATTTTTCAAAACGGTCTTTTCAACGTGTTCTCTGTCTCAAGATCATCTTGAAAAACAGTTAAAGTTTTGGAGAAAATGCGACGCATGTCTGCACAAGAACGCGCAAGAGCAGTTGGCATGGTCCAAGCCGGGAGCAGTTCACGGGAGGTGTGTTTCTTTTCGCTTTGTATAATTTTTTTTTCTTCCAACATTTAAAAACTAATTTTAAAAAAAGCTAAATAAATTGATTAAAACTTTTTCAGGTTGCTAGAACTTTCAACCGAGACCATAAAACCATACTAAGGCTCTCCGGAAATTCAATCAAACCGGAAGTACAGATGATCTACCCCGGGGAGCGAAACGTCGAGTGACGACACGTCAACAGGACAATTACATTAGGGTTGCGCATCTTAGGAACAGACACCGTACATCACGCACAACGGCGCGACAAACAATAGGAACGCATGGCAGACCTCTGAGTGACCAAACTGTGCGCAACAGACTAAGGGAGGGTGGACTTCGTGCCAGGAGACCATATGTAGGCTTAGTTTTGTCGGACAGGCACAGGCAGATCTGTTTGGCTTGGGCAAGGCGCCGCCTCAGATTTACAAGGGCAGACTGGGGCCGTGTACTCTTTACGGACGAGTCCAGATTCAACTTGCGACGATCTGACTGACGAAGCCGAGTGTATCGAAGAAGGGGTGAGCGGTACACTGACGCCTGTGTGAGGGAAAAAGGGCAGGTGGTGGATCGATAATGGTATGGGCGGGTGTGTCGTTTCACACGAAAACCAGGATACTTACAATCCGAGGAAACCTAAATGCTGCTCGGTATCAGAACGACATCCTTCAGCCGGAAGCAATTCCTCACATCAGAGCCAATAGAGGAATGATGCTGATGCAGGACAACGCCACTCCCCATGCTGCTAGAACTACACAACAGATACTGCAGGGACACATTATCCGTTTACTCGACTGGCCTCCATGTAGTCCGGATCTCAATCCTATTGAACATGTGTGGGACGAGCTAGACAGAAGGATATGACAGATTCCCCAGCAACAGAATTTGGCGGTACTGGAGAGGGATCTTGTTAACACCTGGAATAACCTCCCTCAAAGATTTCTGCATAGTTATGTGACCTCTATGAGAAGCAGATGTCTTGCTGTCATTCGTGCAAATGGGGGACATACTCGGTACTGAATGTTAAGAATTTTGAATTGCAGGGTACCTATACCGGAACTTAATTTCCATCAAGCATAACAATAAATTTTGATGGAATAAAATGCAATTTATTTGTTTATTTATTTTTCCTTCATCTTACATAAAGGTTTAGTCAACATTATTGCGTTTAAAGGTAATGCTTTAAAAAATGGGGCGTTAGAAATTTTGACTAGTATATATATCATGTTAATGCGTTAGCCTTGCAACCTAAAATCTTCTAAACATATATTGACATGCAATATAATTATGATATAATATCATTACTTCGATTTTAACAAAAATTTTTGCGTATAAAAAGAAATCAATATGTTTAACAGTTGCCTGTGTATTACTGTTAGTTCATGAATGACTGATTTAGATTACATGTCCATGTTGATATGGATTTATGATAGTTTGTTGGTAGGAGATATCCAAGCAAATAATACCATATGTGAGGAACATTTTAGCTCACCTGATCTGAAAGCTCAAGTGAAATATTCTGATCACCAGTTGTCCGTCGTCAGTCCGTCCATCTACACAGGTCAAGTTCTAAATCATATTTTCAACTTATCTTCTCAAGAACCACTTGGACAAACTTAGAATAAAGCATCCTTGGGAAAGGGGAAGTTTCAATTATTTTTAAAAAGGGTCAAGCCCCTTCTAAAGGGAGAAAATCAAGAAAAGACAAAACAGTGGGGTCATTTAAAAATCATCAAGAACAAGAAAAGCTGAGCTTACGTGTACATGTATGTGGATATATTCTGGAGGAGTGTAAATCTAAATTGTTCAAATTATGAACCCCGGGGGAAGGGTGGGGGCACAAATGGGAATTAAATTTTTACATTGAAATATATAGGAAATATCTTTAAACATCTTCTCAAGCACCACTGGACCAGAAAAGCTCTAACTTATGTGGAAGCATGCTGGAGAAGTGTAGATTCTTAATCGTTCATAGCATGACCTCTGGGGATTGGTTGCGGCCACATGAGGTATAACAAGGAGGAATTTAAACATCAATGCCAAAGTTACTTAGGTGACTTTTTTGGCGCATGAACCTCTTGTTTAATGTAACATCTGTTCTCTCTAAAGGTATTTTTTGTTCATTTTTAGAATTATCTACTTTTTTTTATTAAATAGTGTAGGACTGGTCACTTAGAATAAAGTCCAGTACTAGTCATACTGTCACTAAAATTTACTGTCAACTGCAAGGTCAAATCTTATGGGAAAACACAAACCTCATCATGATTTGATGTCTTATCTAAGTACTCAGTAACTAGAAATAAAAAAATGAACAAATGACTGAAATGCAATGTTTATACAGAGGGCGAAGAGGTCTTTGATTTCATTATGTATGTAGTAGTAAAATAAAAATTATATCTATAGATTCAACTTTTGTTTTTCACCCTAAACAAAATGCTTAAAAGTTAAGCAGAATTTAAAAGGCACAACGTCTTAACTTAAATACTGTTTAACAAATTTATCTAAATTATGCAATGAAAGGATTTCTTTAAAAATAAAAAAAATACAGACTGTTGCAATTATTGTCGTTCATCCGTATGTTTTCTGATGGTTGTATTAACATGATAAAATAACCTTGACAGTAAGTAAACTAACATTAAGTTGAATGCTCTCTGACGTTTTTCATACCAAATTGTTATACCTGTATTCACACACTGAATTGTCTACGGATTATTCCATTAGACCTATTATGACAAGGGGCACAACTTACCGGTCCATAGGAAATATTTATTCCTCATTGGCAACTGATCTCTCATCTAATCAATTACATTGTTTTTGTTGTCAGTAATTGCTCTTTCCCCAATATATGTTATTTTTATGGGCTTTTCAGCTTTAATACTACTCGTAATCGCTTTCTACAGATTTCAGGAAAAGTCATAACGGAAAATTTAGAACAAACTAGAGCAAAGGTCGTTGCAAAGCAACGAGAACGTCTTCCGTCTTTTTTAACCGGAAGTGACGTCAACAAATAAGAAGTCTCCAGTGACTTTATAATTTCAATGTCAAAACCTGCGAAATAAGCTATATTTGGCTATTTCCGGTTTAACCAGAAGTGATGTCGAGAGATGAAGAATTTAGTTGGATGCTTCTAGTGCCATAAACTAACCAAGAACGTGTCAAAAATGGCGAAAATGAGTATTTTCTTGTTTTTTCCGGTTTGTGACGGAAGTGAAGTCATTTGACGACTTTCGACAATTCAGGCTTCATTTCTTGCTGACATCTAAGTCACAAGGCCAAAAAATCTTTGAAAAAACTCAAATTAAACCATTTTATTCTATTTCATTTGATTCAAGAGAGAAAGTTCAATTTTTCGGCTACTTCCGGTTTACACTGGAAGTACTTCCAATGGAAGCTTTTTGTTGATGATTGAGAATGTTAACATAAGTTCTATTTGCCTTTATTCAAAACCGTTACTAACAATAATACGAAACATAAGAAAAACAGTCAAGTCTTCCGAAGGAAGTCGGAAGACCTTAATTATGGAAATATACGGATTTTTATTACTTCTCAACTCTATTCATTATGCAGAAAAGGCACATTTTCTTGGATATCCCTTGTAATACGTAATAGAGACAAAGATAACATTATGACTTTGTTATTTATGCCTCTAATATAAGACTGTTTTCCACGAATCATAAATCTGTCTGCAAACATAAACTTCACCATTCAACATGTTGATTATCACACGGCTAGTCATACAACCTTTATATAGAATGGAAATGATAATAAAAAATGCACGATGGAAAGTACTTCTTATGTATGGAAGTCTGCACGACCATCTAATGTGTAAAAGCAAGACTAGTCATCTTCTTAAGGAATTTCAAAATATTCCTTCGCCGCACTCGATAGATTTCAGTAGAGAAATGGTAACAAACAATGCATATATCAAATAATATAATTATTATAGCTATGTTTGAAAGTTTCTATAAGTTTACATGTACCATTGCACTCGAGTGTTTGATTAACTTAAATATAATGTGTTGTGCCTTTTTGGAAATTAGGGCCAGTACGTCAAATGAAAAAAAAAACAACATTTACTCCATTGAATTTAAGATCAGATGTGCAAACAGGTGCCATGGAGGGGATAAGCATCCTCCTGTCGACTGGTCACATCTGCCGTTTGTCCGATTAAACGGAGACATCTTTAGGCAATTCAGTATAAAAAAAGTAAGGCAGGTTTTTGTATGAAATACTTGAGTCAATATTTGATCTTGGCCTATAATGACAGATAATATTGCAAACAAGAACACTGTATTGACCATAGAAATTGCAAAATATTTTAAAACAAAAAGTCATATTATCATATTTAAAATCGAGATTGATGATATCTTGGTAATCGGTTGTCTGCCTAGTTTTAATAACTGTTTATTCGTAGCATTTGGAAATTTTAAGAATTGTCTTTTAAATTCGTTCTAAATGCAGTGAAATGAATAAATGGCCAACTCTTCAATGCGTTTAAAAATACATGTATACAAAGTATCGTCACTTAACCTCTAAGGGAACACTTGTCTATCAATGTCCTGTAAGTTTCGTGGTTTTTGGTTGGCTGGAAATTCTAACCTTTTTACACCGCCGGGTTTTAGTAGACAATCGACCACAAGGGTTTATTGAGGTGCAAACACTATACCGTGCCTTCATTCATTATAGAGCGGTTCGTCCAGACGGGATGAAGTTCGACGATATTTTATTGAAGCTCGGGGAGTTTGGTCCATACCAAAAGCGTCTCTACTTCCTGCTGTGTATTCCTGCGATTAGTGTAGGATGTTACATGTTAAATTTGGTTATTATTTTAGAAACCCCCAATCACCGGTAAGTCTTAAAGAGATTACTTTTTATATATTTCTGTAACTGAAAATAAATATATTTCTTATCAATTAAATATCGAAACTACAGCTTTAAATTACTATGAATTTACAGGATTTGTTGCGTTTTTCGTAATTCAGGAAGCACGAGCTGAATAATTTTTTTCGTCGTAATTGTAATTACATATTCTATTCATAAAATAGACTTTGGTTAATTTCTGAAAGTCGTCAATTATCTTACACATTACACACTAGGGAGCAAAATAGAAGCATGTCTGATCTGTTTTATTTCTTAAAAACCATGTAATCAAGCCAAAACTTACTGGAAAATATCCAGCTGCGTATGTAATGTTCAGCCAGTGGTGTTTTACATGTACAGAATTTCTTATTAAAGTCACACATATCAATAAGACCCCAGGACAATTAAACATTTTGCTAATTTTTGTTTGTTTGTTTATCTGTCTCTTAATTACCATTATGATGGGGTATTTTACGCGTGGTACTTGTTTAAATTTACGTAGAATACAATATCAGAAATAAAAAGTATAATTATTACAGAATTTTCACAAAAAAGCAATAAATTATTTTAAAAATTAATTTGTAAATTTTTAAATCAATCAATATTTTTACATTTTATCCTGACTATTTGCTAATCGATATTTAAGTTATTTATTTATAAATTTATTGGAAGTGTCTTATCGATTTCTTTAAAGGGCCTTCGAATTAGCTAACCCATCGTTATTGTATAAAACATGTGGCCTTTCATACCCAATTGATACATTGTACATGTTACATACTTTAAAATCTTTATCTTATATCTTTTGGTAACTAATTCTTAAAATCTTGTGATCTCCACGAACATAAGAAATTTTATTTGTGTAAAGACACTATAATCATATTGGATGTAAATTGACTAGCCAATTTGTATGATTTAAATGGATAGTCTTAAAACTAGTTCTATTTCAGTCTTGATCATAATTGTAACTTCAATCTGCTTGTCATATTGTAAACCATGTGGTATTAATTAATTCATGAGTAGAAAAAAAATAGAAAGATATTTTTTATATTTTCTATAATGGGTCACTTTGCCTAGAGCCAAAAGATAACGTCCTCGCGACTAAAGACCGAACGCAAAGACCTGGGTTTATTTAATTTGTACTAGATCTAGAATTTTCTTTTAAATTAATTGCCAGTGTTCATGTAAGTGCTTTGCACGTGAAAGGGATGTGTACATTTCTCGTGAACTTTTTCATTTCATAAAATTCCGAAAAAAAATTAAAAAAGATTTTTTAAAACTGATTTTTTTTCGAAGATTTGACGTGCCCTCTATTGGAGCTCTAAGGGTATACCAAAGTACAAATGGGATGCTTCTTTAGAGTAGTATAGAATGTGGCAAGGGAGAGAGAGAGAGAGAGAGATAGAAATAAATAAATATTGATTAGTGAGTCACTGTGTTAAAGGCCAGGTGGAAGTTATAAATGCATTTCGAGCGTGTTTGGACATTATCTCTTTTACTGATTATCTACAATCGTTGATCAAATTCAGTGAGAAACATCATGGTAAAACTTAAAACCCTTTTAGTGTGATTCTGTCGAAAACATGGTCACAATGACAATTCCCAATATTAGGGGGATACAAGAATAATATTTCCAGAACAGTTGAAAATTTTTAACATAACTGAAAATTAAAGCTATATATGCGAGTTTTCGGAAAAAGAGCACTTCATCATATATAGGCTCATTTAAAATTTTTAGAATGATGTGATGTGACTATATTGCGATATGGAATTAGGTGCCTTCTGTAATTCTGAGGGTGTTAACCTGGTTACCTAGTGAGCTATATTGTTTATAATAATAAGAAACAAACCTGATAAATGCATATCACACCGTTACATGATATACACTCTGCCTATATATAATCACTGTATGTAATTTGTTAATTCGTTCCAGGTGCAAGATTCCTGGTTATGACAATGATACATACCACGTCCAATCGCCCTACCACGAGTCATTGATTAATACGACAATACCACTTAACCCCAAAGACAAGAAACAGCCATATGAGAAGTGCCATCTGTACCACTATTCCAATGTCACAAATACAGTGGAGCGGATCAAATGCAACGAATGGGTGTATGACCGCAGCATTGTTCATGAAACATTTACAACAAAGGTTTGATACATTAGGTGAAATACTGATAGATCATAGAAATATTTGACAACAAAGTAAACAAATTACTGAGGAGGAGTCATGTACTTCTTAGTATATGATGCACCTATACCTCAATGTAAAAAAGAAAATAAAACAAAAATTACTAATCTTAACTGTAAAATCTTTCTAAAAGCTGTAGGTGGTAAAGTAGAATAAGGAGCAGAATTAAATAAGAATTTTAAAAAAATAACATTATCTCAGCATGCATGATTTCATATGTTTATCAGATTTGTAGTTCTGTGCTCGTCTGCATTTAGGCCAACCTTGTTTGTGATGACGCAGCATGGACGTCACATATAAAGCTCATATTCTACATTGGGGTCTTGGTCGGTGACATCGGCTTTGGTTTGATTGCTGATCTGTAAGTTTTGAAAAAAAGTTCATGAAATATGTCAATCTTACAAATTGTTTGAATGTTAAAAACAATCCTACGCAAAAAACCTTCATTTCTTTCAGGATTGGAAGGCGCAAGACTTTAATGGCGACAGTAGTCAGTACTTCTCTGGAATGTGTCTGGCTTTGCAGTGTGCTGGGCTCCTGAGTACATCAGTTTTATCATTCTAGAATTCATTGTTGCTGCAGCTCAACATGGTGCTTTCATGGTGTGCAACGTAATGTGTAAGTTATAAAGAGAAGAAAAAAAGCGTTAATTACTGGCTGAAGGACCTATGAAAAACATAATTCATTTTCACGGGCTGACAAAAGCGTCGTCTTTAAAAGAATATTACATATCCTAGCTATCAACTAATCACATTCCTTTAAGCCTTATTTGACCAATAACTTCTATTGTGTCAAATACTTGTTTTTCTTTACTCTGTATATCAACTTATATGAAAGCCTTAATTTTATTGGCTTCCCGTAAAATGAAGTAATCTTGGCCAGCAAAAGAGATCGCATGACCACGAGTGGACTAAGGACTCCTGAAGCTGTGAAAATGGAACGAGGAAAGCCGTCATAAATCATTAAATTTGAGTCGTATACAATTATCAATACACTGAAGACATTCGTTATGTTAAGGTACATCGATGCTCTGATAAGAGAGATAACTCTTAATGACAAAAATGTTTATCATCCCTTTTATCAATTTGACAAGTTAAGTGTCTTTTTTGTCCATTTTGCCCTGCAAGCTATGCTATAATTGGAAAATTTGGAAAATCATAAGAGATAAAGAAACATTTTATATGAGTGAGCAGAGGGTTTATGAACCTTGATTTTTTTTAGAGCAATAAATAATATATTCTTCTTTACATACTTTCAGAGAACTCCTTTACATACTTTCAGAGAACTCTAACTTCTTAGAACTCGTTAGCTTGAAATATACTATAGAAAATTAAGTTAGTCATTAAATTTAAAACTCGTAATTCTATTACCAATGTTAATTAAAATATACCAACTAGAACATCATTTGACCTCACTAACATCAGGAAAATTTCATTAAGTACCATGCAGCAACTGAATGTACCTGTCAGGTACTTTAACGTTAATTTGTTCATTTATAGCATTAATTAAAAATGTGGTTAACTTTTACTTGTCAATTGTTAAAACGTCTGTTGAAAAAAGTAATATTCCAAATTTATACATTAGATTAATGAAAAAAGAAGATTTTATAAAGCATTTACAGACAGGGAAGTTCGTTCGTGTCAGACAACATGACGTTTTGAATTACTTTACAGTAGATTCTGGTGAATGATAAATTCTGATATGGTCATACATCTCGTTTCATAATCTAATTAAAAATTATGATGAAAGATAAAGAAAAAAAACCTAGTAAAATGCGTGTGCATAGTTCATATGAATACTTGTCAGTTAGCAGACGAGACTTCTAAAACCTGGACAAACTCTGACAGGTCATTCAGTTTGAAAAACTCTTGTTGTTCATTCAGTGCACTTTACCTATCAAAATAAGCAGTTGTGATGTCATGTCAGTAACTTTTTTTATTGACTTTACACTTGATAGTCCAACGGTGTTTCTATATTCAAATACTCCATTAGACTTCAGTCTACTTTTAAGGATATTTGTTCCCCCTTGATAAGTACCATAAATCTTTAATAAGATAAAGGTTGTTATTTGAGATATGCAAGAACCTTTAAATTTTGTGAATGGTCTTCAAATTCATGTTCATTTTTAAAGACTAAAATTCCTTGACCTTAAAAATTTGTTTAGATCTAAGTAATTATTTTAAGTAACTAGAAGCACGTGGGCCAGATTGCTCATCTCAGCACTGTCATTAGAGAAAAGAAGAAATCAAACCAGTTTTTAGAGAAAAGAAGAAATCAAACCAGTTTAAGAGAAAAGCAGAAATTAAATCATTTTAAGAATAAAACAGAAATCAAACCAGTTTTTAAAGAAAAGTAAAAATTCAGTCAGTTTTTAGAGAAAAGCAGAAATCAAATAAGATTTTAGATAAAAGCAGAAATTAAACCAGTTTTAAAGAAATGCAGAAATCAAGTCTGGTTTTTTAAAAGTTTGAATAAATGTGGTCCCAATCAATCTCGAAAGGACAGGGGAGAGGGACATGATTTGAAAAAATTTGAATTTATATTAACAGAACATGCTTCAATATAAATATAAGTAATAGTGTAGGATTTTCAATTAATTCCCTTCAATTAATATCATTTAAATTCCCTTTACCCAAGGATGCTCTTTTGCAAGATTAATGGAAATTGACCCAGTAGTTCTTGATAGGAAAAGGAAATCAGAAATGTGAAAAGTTGACAGACAACACACGCTGGACACATTCCGATCAGAAAAGCTCGCATTAAAAACCGAAGGCCTCAGTTTTGCATAAAACCGCATACACTTTAGCTCTTAGATTGAAAATCTATCTATCAAAAGTAATCAAACCAATCTGCTGGACAGAGATTCACTCATCACTATACTGATTCGTTATGATAGGCACACTTCTTGCCTTATAACATGGAAAGCAAAAACATGACGGATCAATCCAAATTCTTTAAGAAGAAACCAAGTCATCTAAATTGGCAAGGATTGCCAAATAAACAACTAAACACGAAGGCATCGTAATCGATGCTAACAATTTTCTATTTTCAGCTCTGGAACTTGTCGGCCCCAACAAGAGGGTATTCTGTGGCACACTTATCCACGGATTCTTCACCATTGGTTTACTTTATCAATCGGGAGCTGCTTACTTCATTAAACACTGGCAATGGATCGACTTTGCCATTGCAGTTCCACTGGTGTTCTACATAGCCTTCTATTGGTAAGCTCTCTTTTTTGCTATGCTTTCTAAAGTTTTTTTCAGCATCGAGTGCTTCGACTTTTTTAAATTCAAAAGTGTCAAGCTTGATGAATTCTTAATCAATTATTACTTTGAATGATATATATTTGAGATTTATGGACGTAATGTAATATTCCTTATATTTCCTATGAGGCCAATTGGAAATAATTAGATTTATATAACTGTTTATAATTGTACAACATATTTTTGTGCAAAAACATTAGGTTAATTCTACATCACAACCTGAACAAAAGGGCTTTTCAAACATTACAAACATGTCACAGTTTTGTCTTTATTGAATTTTATTTTATGAAAATGGTTTGATTGAATTTTTCCAGATGAAAATGCGTCTGTTACCAATGTAGATACATATGTATGGCATGTTATATTATTTATTTATACTTTTCCACTCAATTGTATTTTATTTTAGCTGGAATTATTCTATAAAAAGTTTTTGTGTGTATTTATAATGTTTACAGTTTTCTAATACATTTTGAACAATACTTGTTAAAGACCTTTTATTTCTTTCCTTACCCAGGTGTTTTCAACTGAAGTGTGATATTTGTTTCTCATAATAAATATAATCACGGAGGTCAGAACAAGAGTCGGAAGGACCGAGGGTAAAATCACTCGGCAAGGATTCTGGTGGGTTCCCGATGGTGTGTTGATGATTAAGTCTGGTTTGATTGTATTTTGAATGTTTAGTTTGATGTCTGTTTTATGAATCTATATATGAACTTTTTGTCTTTCACAATTTTGTTAATCAAATGTTTCCTTTGTTTGCAGGTTCATTACAATCTAGCACAAACCTTCATCATGATAAAACAAAACCCATGGCCATTGCTTTCATTTAGATTAACAAAAGTGGACCATCTTTGTTCGATGTATTAATACGTATTATGTAAAGGATAGATAAAATAGGACTTTCAGTGGGACTTTCACCTATGAGATGCTTGTTTATATGAAAAAAATGGTCTACAGGACTATTTGGAATTACACAAACAGTGAATATACAAATCGATTCAGACTAACTTATAAATAATCAATTGACAGTCTCTTTTAAAGAAATCGTTTCGCAAGATTTATGGTCGATACAATGAATTTTTTCTGCAAATTCAACCAATCGCTAAGTAAAACACTGATTAACGTTGTTAGAGCATTATTTACATACGGATTTTTTTATTTTCTTGATCCTTAAAAGCACACGGCGAATGTGACCGGTCAGTAGGGGATGCTCACTCCTCCGTAGCACCTGATTCCACTTCTGTTTTGGAGGTCTATGTTTCCTCCGATCCCAATTTTTGTTTAGACTTAAAAACTATTCGTTATTTTTATATTTCACTCACATTAATGGGAGTTTGACTTGAGTCAATTTTTTTTATGCAAACAACTAGTATTCTACGTAATAAAATTCATCTTGTCTTGATTTGGTATACTAGTATACTTGAACATAACTGATCCATGTCTTCCTTAGGCCAGATCAGAATAATAACATAGTAATTTGAAGACTTTTTTCATAATAGATTTTCTTTCAAGTGTTCCAGCATAAAATTAAGCATCTATACATGGCTTTGTCCATGCCATGAGGATTCTGATCTGTATAACCTTGATTTGAACCTTACTGACATTCAAAATAGAATATATTGAAATATTTTTCTGACATTTGCTAAGTTACACTTAGTACACCCTTGCTTCGCCTTTGCTAAAGGGTTTATAGCTTAAACAAACACAATACACTGTATATACCAAACCTTGTAATTTTTTTATTTGCAATAGAGGATGCTTCTAAATAGGAATTTAATAAGGTATTTGCGATACCATTCTCGATAAAAGATCTCTAAGGTTTGCAGCCTTTTTTTTTCTTTCACTAGCTTTCTGTAGAAAGGGAAGGTCTCTCCAATTGAACCAATGTGAATTTCCCTGACCTAAAAATTGCTTTGAAAAACATAATACTGTAAGGGACAAGGTGATAGTTTAAGTAAATAATGAACAGATATATTTGAAAAGATAGTTTTGCAAACCAGGGTCTTTCGATTTTTCGTTTAAATGCCATTATTTGGACAACGTGAAACAACGATACCTTAAAAACTAACTGGAGAATTCTTTTCAGTTTACTAAACTTATCATGTTTTTTCTTTCAGAAAAGACTCTTTCACAGCGTTTATCATCCTCATTGCATTCTCTCCATTGATTTCTCGATGAGTATTCTAGCTGTGTAATTTCCGTCTATTTGAACAGGTTGATACCCGAATCTCCTCGCTGGCTAATGAGTACGGGGCGGTATGATGAGGCCGAGGAGATTATCCAGAAGGCGGGAAAAGTTAACAAAGTAAAACTCCCTGAAAAAGTTATCCATCTTTCTACAATCGAACGCGAAGAGGTTAAGGTGAAATTGTGGCATCTTTTCTCAACAAAAGAAATGTTTGTTCGAACAACAATTCTCCTTTATAATTGGTAGGCAATGCTTTAAATGCACATGTATTTTTTTTTTAATTAGGAAATTTAAAAAAAATGTTGGGCCAATTTTATTTTTCTTTAATTCTGTGTGTTGTGTGAATTATAAAGTTTCACGTTTTTGACATGGTCCCGTATTTGTTGGGCAAATCTACCCATAATGAAGTTGTCTCCTTTTAAAAATGCCGATTGCTTACAATGAATATGAATACGTTCTGTATGGTACATTAGTATGAAAATGTCCTAGTGATTGGAAAAATATATGAAAAGGTGTACAAACGTTCCACGGTCAACATTTTTCAATAAAATTCCCATAACTTTGGGACTGATTGAGGCCAAACAGAAAAAAGTTCTCGTTTTATTGGTATCATGTCATTAGAAGTTAAGAATATTCATTCTTTGGGCATGTGTTTCAGGATTGCGGTGGCTCTGATGTACTTTGGAGTGACAATGCACGCTGGAAATATAGGTGGAAATTTCTACTTAAACTTCTTTCTCAACGGAATTGTTGAGTTTCCTGCACTTGTGTTTGTGATTCTAACGATGGACAGGATAGGAAGAAAGGGACTCCAATGTCTGGTTATGGTGTTTGGAGGAGTAGCAACTATATGTACAATATTTACCATCTTGTTTGGAGGAGAGGGTAAGAATCGGAAATTGTTTATCTAACAGATATTGTTGGTTTTTTAACAGTTTTTAACAAGCTTTAAAAAAGTTTTTTTCTTATTTAAGATCTTACGTGGCTTACAACAACACTCTCGCTTTTTGGTAAAGTGGGGTCTACGGCAGCATTTTCTGTCATCTACGTCATGACTCTTGAACTTTACCCGACAGTCCTCAGAAATGCTGCCCTTGGTGGCGGATCGTGTGTCGGCAGGGTGGGGAGTATGCTGGCTCCATACGTCGCATCCTCTGTATGTGAATTTCATTGAATTAGTTCAATTTATGATATTTTAGATGGAAATACGTACATGTATGTAGTCATATCTATATATCATCATTTGGGAAAACAACCAGTGTATTTATTTTATCTAGTGTTGTAGTCTCAAAACCATAATCTTGACATTTTGAAGTCTCTAGTGACTCAGAAACAATTTATTGTTGATTGGAATTATAATAAGGATATGAAATACACGTTTTATCACATTTAAATTTCAGAGAGATAACAAATCAGATTTTATTTTTCAAAGGGTGCGTTGATCGATGGTGACTTTTCCACTGCATTGCCACTGGTAATCTTTGGTGTAATATCTGTCTCGGCGGGGCTTCTAGTTCTGTTAGTACCTGAAAGTCAACACAGAAAGCTACCAGAAAGTGTTCAAGATGGAATCAAATTTTATGAGTAAATATTTACATCCACTGAATAGTTTCTCCTTTATTTCTTAAGAAAACTCATAGCGTTAATCACTGCATGAACTACATTAAGCATATCACCTGTACAGATTTCTTGATCACTGGCTGTTCCATCAATGAAAGTACAAAGACGTTCGCATCATTAATACAATAATTAACCCTTTTAATCCTTCTTTAAATGATTATTTAAACAAATAAAAATATAAACAATAAAATTTCTTTCTTTCTTTGTTATTACTGGAATTAACGGTTGCAGCTATTGCAGAAAAAATTTACATAACCCGCTTACGCTGGTCATGTATTTTTTCTGCAACAGCTGCTTCCGTTAATTCAAGTAATAACAAACATAGAAAGCATTTCATTGTTTAAATATTTACATCCACTGAATATTTTCTCCTTTATTTCTTAATAAAAACCTATTGCGTTAATCACTGCATGAACTACAGTCGGCATGTCGCCTGTACAGATTTCTTGATCAGTGGCTGTTCTATGAATGAAACGTATAAAGACGTTAGCATCATTAATATAATAATTAATCATTTTAATCCTACTTTAAATGATTATTTAAACAGATATAAATATAAGCAATAAAATGCCTTTCTTTGTTTGTTATTACTGGAATTAACGGTCGCAGCTATTGAAGAAACTGCTTCCGTTTATTCCAGTAATAACAAACAAAGAAAGCATTATATTGTTTAAGTAATCTTCAGTGTTGATGTATGGATTTGGGATCAGTAAAAGTAATGTACTATTTTTTTAGGCATGTCAAAATATTTATTTTCCTTAGTCGAACATTCGATTCCATTATTCGAACGATAGTCGACTCTTCGGAGCATTTTTTGAAAAAAAATCTCATCGATATCGTTTTTAAAAATCAAAAACCCTTTCGTAAATTAACGTAAAAAGTAACATTAAATGCCTATACTTTGTGTTACACACCGATATTCAGATTATCCTTAAGTTGGGATAAGATGTAGAAATGAAATAGATTTACACCTGTCCAGCAATTGATTCTCCAAAATGTATGAATTTTCGAAAATCCAATTCATTAGTTGGTTATTCTTAGAGAATTGTCAGCACATAGTTTTTAAAGCTACTTTTAATTAAAATAAATTGGAAAAGGGGAGGAGATTATGGTTTTAATAATTGTTGAAGTTTCAAAGCTTCACTGTTGTGCTGTGTTTCTATAGCATAATTTAAACATTCTTAGAGCTAATAAATAAATTTATAATTGGTACAAGTCCAATTAATTATTTTCAAAGTCCAGTATAGTGCTGCATAATTTACTACAATAACAAGAAAGGTCAGTAATTGAAAAATAATAATCGCGGTATGTAATTACTGTACTTTCTATGTTTACAATGTGGAAACTTATTTATATAATGTGACTGTGTTTAAGCTCTTATTCGTCAGAGAACGGATACTATAATGGTTTTAGGAATGACGCTTTACAATTTTGAGTTGAGAATTCTTTTACACCTCCTTTTTTGCATTTATTAGATATTCGAATGTTGTTTCATTATTCGATCGTCGGTCCATTCGACTGACAGTCGAATAGTCGACTATTCGTTGACATCCCTAATTTTTTCATTATCACATTCCTTCACACACCATAGGTCCAATATCGATCCATTTTTCCCTTCCTATGCTTAAAGACATATTTCTAGATGACGATCAAAGTGTGTATATATTGCATGTTTTACTTACATTTTTTCTTATTTTGTAGAGCACAAGAGATTGAAAGCAATCAACGAAACTCTAACAATGAAGAATCATCTTTATTGGCGATGTCCAAATTCAAAGATTCATTTTAACGTCCTCATGAAGTAGAAATCAGGAGACAATCGGAAATTTAGTAGTAGTATATTCTAACATTAGTGTTTTTATACCAGAAAGGAGAGTATCTTGAATTGGTGTCCAATATTAGGAGTGGTACTAGCATCGTATTAACACCAGAACAAATGTCTTATCTCATCGGAGTATTTAAACAAGAATGTGTTTTAAATTGATTTTGAATGAATAAAAACCACAATCTGTCTATAATTTTTTTTAAACTTAGAATTAAAAAATAACTGAACTAATACATTGTATACATCGAAAATTAAGCATCATTCCGTAGAATTAGATATGTACATGTTTAAATGGTTTTATTGTTTGAGTCTCAGAGAATAAACAAGGTTTGATTCTCCTATGTGTTTTCTTTGTTTAATCTTTATGACTGTATGTTGTTTCACGTCCCTTTCGAGAATTTTTCATACATGTGGAAACATGCGTCAAGGTTCAGCGGTAAGGGCTTTCTCGACTCTTAGGGCAATGGGGCAGTGAATTGTCTTTATAATAATAATATAGTTTCCATTAAGCAATAAATCTTCATTCTTCTATGTTATAAAATACAGACAAAAATTTTACAAACCTTAACCTACTTTATACGATTATTTATACAACACAAAAGAATACCACTCTTTAATTCTTTCTTATTGCTGGAGAAAAGACTGCAATCTGTTTAGATATTAAATTAATCTATATGACCGCACACGCAGGTTACGTGTCTTTCTGCAATGTTTGCAACCATTAACAAAGTTAGAGCATACTATATATAGTGTACTAGTTACCAGTTCGGCTGACGGCTGTAGTAACAATCAATATTAATGCCAAGTGCAATAGCACAGTATAAGTACGTTTGTCGTTTCTCCTACATAGCAGCTAATATTTTTTAGGGGGAGAAAAGATAAGCCAAGTAGAGCATATCTATAACCTACAGTGTGTCTTTGTTTAAGACTATCTAAGAAGTTTAAAATTCCAAATATAGATATATCTGATCAAACTAACTTTCGATTACTGGAATGACAATGTTAAAAGTACAGTTTGTATTACAAATTGAAAAAGTGGGCATGAGTTAGATTTCCAGATGAAGTTAATATTTCCCAACCACTGTACATTAATAAATTCGGTGTGACCTATCCAACCTCCATCCGCAAACCCCAGACTCCATCTCGGTCAAGTTTCTGCCACGGTTATTACACAGGTTAGTAAACAAGTTTCAATGTATGTTTTGTCAAAGTGAATAACTATTGTTAAAAATATCATTTTGAATATTTAATTAAGATCTTAATTTTTATTCATAACAATAAAGAAATCAACAAAAAGAAAACAGTGATAATCAAAAAAATATTTTCCCTTCATTGATATTCATCGTGTATTGATAAAATATTTATTTATTTATTTATTTATAAAGATGTATTTATTCCTTTATTTATTTAGTGACTTAGGCATAAAATGTTCTGCACTTACAAATATTCAAATAGCTTAATTCTGTAGACTTACCCCGCGCTCTATCTTGTATTTGCTAAATAAATCGTTGGCCTCCTCAAAGCTGGTCTAATGAAGAAGAAAAAAAGGGATTCCAATCCCCATTGCTTCTAAAAAAAATTGATACACGTCTACATCTCAAAAGCTTTTTTAAACTTGCACTTTTTTTATTAGAAAGGCATGAAAAGTTTGAATAGGTCTCTTTTTATAGTTCTGACCCTGTCTCGGTTACAAATGGATCACACTCTTGTCTTGCGAAGGAAATGAGAACGACAGCAAGGCAAACTTGGAATACCGCATCATACATGTAGGGCGTTGTGATGAAAGAGTTGAAGAAAAGCAACTAAATATTTTTTTTAAAATTGACAAAATCTATGGAGTCTGATTTCGAATTCGTTCGAATGTAAAAAAAAGTATAGATAAAATTTTCTATAGTTAATTGGGCAGAAGTTTTATTCTGCTTGTATAGAAGTTTTTGAACAAGTTCTTTTTCCGAAAGATTTGTTGATAATATTATTTTCCTTAATTTTTTCTTATGAAAATCAATTCTCGTACTCAATCCAATAATATTATAGTAGTGTCCATTAAGCAATGAAATCTTCTATGTCATGAAATACAGACAAGTATTAAAATATTTTACGTACCTTATTACAAATTGAAAAAGAAGTCAAAGAATACACAACAGTAATAATCAAAAAATATTTCCCTTTATTGAGATTCATCGTGTATTGATAAAATATTTCTTTATCTATCTATCTATTTATTTTTTAATCCTTTATTTATTTAGTTACTTAGGCATAAAATGTTCTGCACTTACAAATATTTAAATAGCTTAATTCTGTAGACTTACCCCGCGCTCTATCTTGTATTTGCTAAATAAAACGTTGGCCTCCTCAAAGCGGCTCTAATCAAGAAGAAAAAAATGGGAGAATCCCCATTGCTTCTGAAAAAATTGATACACGTCTTCATCTCAAAAGCTTTTTCAAACTTGCACCTTTTTGATTAGAAAGGCATGAAAAGTTTGAATAGGTCCCTTTCTATAAATATTGCTTCTGAAAAGTATCTTGAACCAATTTAGTTTTTGTGGTCATTTTGGCAAATGAAATAGAATTGTAAATCTTGTTCAGTTATATGGAAAGGGTTAGAGCAGTAAACCCGAATCTTAATTAACAAACTTCAATGTTCTGTCCGAGTTGATCCCAGATGTTAAAAGGTAACGAAGTTTTAGCAATGAGCATGTAAGAAATGTGAATGAGAGAAATATGGACCATCAAATAAAAATTTTAGCTCTGTGTCAAATTTTATCTCCATTTTCAATTGCAACGGTAAGTAAAACAGACGAATTATACTTTTTGAAAGGATCCATAAAAGTAAAAGATTTTCAAAGTTAGATTATAAAAATATTTCTTTTACAAACATTCTTTTACATTTTTATTGAGAGGAATGATTAAGAATCACAATTTTGTTTTCATTATATTTTTTCACTGTGATTTCTTTGTTAAGTCTACATTTTTCTTATAATTTAATAAATAATTTATTAAACTATTTTCCCTTTTTTATCTTTTTTACATGCATATGTTTTATTTTCTTTCAATGACAGTTAAAGTTTTTAGAAAGACACAAGAAAAACAGGAAATACTAGTAAAGTGAACGAAAGAATTGCTAATTTAAAATGATTACATATTTCAGTCTTAAAATCGAATATAAATGAAAAAACTTTCGCGTTTTTAAAATATACATGCGGAATAATATTATGAATTTTGTAGCCTCCGATTTTTAGTGGTTTACCGACCTCTGTCAATGTTGGGGAAAATGAATACCAAAACCGTCTTATTTATACGCTTACGGTCAGTGACGTCAACAATGACGCCTATGTCTGTAACTCTGCCGGAACAACCCCCACTCTTGCCCGGACAGAAACAGAATTCAGAGTTCTGATAGATCCTAAAACTGGAAGTAAGATGTCTCTATTTCTAAATACTAAGGCATGTACAAAGTTTCGAAAAACTCAGATGTTGAAAGAATAATTTGACCAATCTGATTATGATTTTTTTAAAGGATTTTCCAGGTCATCATAGAGTCTCTACTAGAGACATTATAGATGCATGTACAAAAATATCCTGCTTTGGGTTGAAAGAAGAAAAATAACTTAAGGCCTTTACCTTTTTTTCTCATGAATTCTCAATAAAGAGCGTAATTAGATATTCCTTATTCTGTTTTTTTAGCTTTATCCATAAATAATCTCAATTCAATGTTTGGAAAATCATAAATATTCAGTTCCTTGTAATTTCAGCATGTTGAAAAGTCACAAATTAACGTTTTTATATTTGTATAATTTAAGCCTATGGAGTTTATGCCCACAATGCCTCACCTGGTACGGCAGCGTCTCCAAACGTCATGTTTAATTTTGCCACGCAGTCCACTTACCAGATCACCATCAGATGTACGGACTCTAATGGAGAGTACCGAGAGGATAATCTCGAGGTGGACATTATTCCGGGAGATCGCCTGGAATTTACTCACTCTTCCGGTACATGCGCAGACAATTAAATGAAGTTTGAAATAAATTATTACTTTTTCACTTCCTGACAAAGTCGTTTTTTAAGAAAATATGCCAATTATCCTATAAATCATTTTTCATAGATGTTGTTTCTGTGGATGCAAGGACAGCTACAGCCAATCAACTCGTGTATACAGTTTCATCACGTGACTTGCTCAACCACTCCCCATTGACCTATACTCTAAGGGCTGTTCCAAACACAAACAGTTTTTCTATCGATTCCAGTAAGTGGTTTTATTTTAGCAAATCTTTTTGAATTTGTTATGGAAACAACTCTCGTTTTATGTATGTACAATGTTTTCATCCGACTTTTAAATATGTCAAGAAAATTCCCTACCTACTGTTCAAATAGTATTTTCTCCGTCTTAAAGTTATAACAACCAAATACCAGAGAGGTAGAACGCCCCAATCTAACTTTATTTACAGCAAATTCTAATGTTCTGATTTAAGCACTACATTACAAACTTATGCACAAGGTTTTAAATTTAATTTATACCCATACAGGTAGCGGGCAGGTAAGGACAACACGGACCCTGCTGGATGAAACACAAAGTCCAATAGACCTGTATATTTCTGTCACAGACGGACTAATTTCTGTACAAACACTTCTCAGCATAGATATTTTAAGTGAGTAAATAATATCTTTTAAATGTCATAAAATGATATTCAAGAAAAAAATCATTCATAGAATATCATTCATTTTTCAAATTTCAATCTAATGTGATATTGAAGATAATATAGTTTCTAATTGTCCTTTGCAACGAAGTTAGAGAGATATATGGTAAAAGTAATACTTATACCTGGATGATAACGCTCTAGTGTAAGAGGGTGTTCGATTTACATGTAGTAGTGCCCTCTATAATAAAATTCTATAGATTTTAAAGCAAAAATAACCATTAGTAGTCCTCAACTTTCATCAACTCTTCCTTTTTAATTAACTTTAGACTTAAATAACCAACCAAACATAACCAACCTCCCAGCCTCTGTGTCTGTTGATGAAGACATCGTGGCTGACACCGTCATCTTTGCGGTGACGTCACAGGACCTCGATGTCACTGACCCTTTGACCTACACATTCACTGCTAGTCCAATCAGTGCGCAAGGTTTATTTTCTTTTGATTCTACAAGTAAGTATAAGTTTCGGCTTCAGTTGTTTTGAATCTTTGAAATATTTTTCATAATTCTTATTTCAAAATGGTTCTGTACACGTTCATAACATCCCCGTGGTTTATGTACTTAAAATAATTTTGTTCTTTAATGGCTTCAGTTATGAACACTTATGCGTCATTACTTAAGTCTCGTTAGTAAATTTGCCATATGAATATATTTAAGATGGTCGGTTTAAGTTGTCAACTTCTGGTAAATTGGACTTTGAAACTTTGTCTCGTTACAACATTTCGTTTACAATATCTGATGGAAAGAGCACAAACGGGCCATATCCTTTGACAGTGAATGTACTCAATGTAAACGAAGAATGTTACTTTGACAGGCAGGCTTATTATATCAGCGTGCTAGAAGGCACGGTAGGTGGATTTTTTTGTTTTGTTTTTGTTTCTTTGTTTTTTTGTTGTTGTTATTGTTTTTGTTGTGTTTTTTTTTTTTGGCCGTTTTTATTCCACGTATAAAAAACAAATAATAAACATAACAGTCAGAGAGGAAAATGATACTTCAAAAAACACAGTCTCAGATGATATACTGACGAAATTCTTGTTTTAACCCTGCAAGGTTGGAAGTCAGACCATTAATCCTAATCTTGTGGTTCGCGACTATGATGGAACTCAGGCGTACTCACTTTCGTTAGTGAACGGAAACAACAGTGAACGATTTCAAATCGACAGCACCTCAGGGATTATGACGTATGCTGTGGATTATGACGTAGATCAAAATGCGATGCCCTCTTCTGTGCAGTTGACTGTTCAGTGTACAGACTCTCTTGGGAAAACAGGAACTACATTGCTTTTCATGACTATTAGGGTACTTACTGCTGAGTTTATTAGTAAATGAATCAAATATTTTAATTGATAGAACAGAAAACTATAATTCCTTTTTCAGTTAACGCATTTACAAGTGGTTATATATTGTAGAATATTTTCTTCTATCCAAAGTACACATGTTCTTCATATTTAAGTGCCTCAACACTTATAGGTATACATGTAATTAATACTAATATTCTCTTTTAAAAAAGTTGTCAATGGCGTCCCTTTAATGAATTTGCCCTTATACCATTTATATTTAAGGATGCAAATGACAATACACCGGAATTTTCTCAAGGGACCTATACATTCTATGCCGACCAGTACACCGGTTTGGGAAGTGCTATCGGTCAAATGACGGTTACGGACAAAGACAGTGGCAGTAACGCCGAATTCAACTGTGGTGGAAGTCTGGCAAATAGTGCTACTCAGACCAACACCTACTACACGGTGGGGACAGCCTGTGGAGTTTACTTTTTATCCAGAACAGGTCTATCCTACGGAACAGCGGTATGCCTTTTAGATATTATCTAGACCATACTGACAGTTCACTACAATATCTCGAATATTCACCAATTTGGAAATCACAAGCACTTAATCAAAGTACTTTACCCTCGAAATGTCAAATCCAGGGATATTTTCCTGGTTTTCTCAAATCTGATCTATCGAAATTTGAATTTAATACGAAGGACGCCTTTACTTACATGATGACTGCTGAATACAGCTCAACACACTTTTTAAACTCACGTGGTTTTTTGCACAAATTAAGGTCACATTGCTAAAATGCAAAATTGTGTAACTTGACAACAAAATATATTTTAAAAAAGATGAATAACTTAATTTCTATAATTATATTCCATTACTTTAAACATAATTCACATTTAATATTTAGTAGGATTTTAACGAGGCTGGGGGGTGGCAGCCATTTTCAGACTATTTCTATCTCCTTTAAAAGAAGATCTCCATATAAAGATATAAGAAATGATCAAAATTTAAAACTAACATTTATGAATTTTTTCTTTATCAAATGAATGTTGACAGCTTAAGATACCATATTTAAAAAAATAAGTTAAATCTGGTGGTTACTTTTTGGTTAAATTGTTGACCCCCCAGCCTCCTTAATACGCTCTTGGATGATATATTTTGAGGGTTTTCAAATGGATTTTTTCTTGGTTTCTCGTCAAATGCAATTATTTTTGTATCAGTTCATTTAAAAGCATACTTTTGCTTTGCCTTAATACAAATACAGTGTAGTTCATATAACTTCTGTATTTTCTGTACTCTAATAGGACTCTAAGTCGCAAGATGATACAAGTATTTCTCATCTATTCGACTGCTTTCCATGTTAAAAAGATGCTTTTTTTCAGGTTAAATTCTTGAAATCTAGCATCATGAAAAATACCTTCTAACACAAAATTTCAAAGTTTCAGACCATAAATGTTAAAGAATTTTCTTTTCAATATTTACAATTTATTATGTTGAAAGATGCACAATACTTTAATATTGTATACTTTTTTGATTTCTTTATGCTGTTTTGTCATTTTTCGGCGCAGCATTTCGACAAAACCAAGACAAGTATGGAAAATGTGCAAAGTACCTAGAAAAAAATCATCTGTAAGAAGTCAATTTAAAAATTTCAACAAAACAGTATCAAAGAAAGTTCGATTAATTAATCTGTAAATAACTATGATAGAATCATACAAATTTAACATCATAAAGTTTATAAATATATTTCCTTTTAGAAAATTGACTTTACAAACTCTTAAAATAATATAAGAGTTTTGTCTCGTACTGAAACTTGATAATTTAAAGCTTAATTGCAAGAAAAACCTTAATTTGTTCGAAAAACCATGTGAGTTTAAAAAGTGTGTTGAGCTGTATATTATACTGTATGCATGCTAGATAGAAACATTCTAATCAACTACTTCTTTTATACGCAATGTTTTATATATTTTTAATCAGAAATCACACAAAGCTTTGCCAGATCCGAAATATAACTATCCTGAAACAGAAAACTGTTCAGTTAAAACAGATTACAACGCATACATTTGAAGTCATTTTAATTTCTTTTATACATCACTTAATGTACAATATTTCTTTATGCCATTTAAGGTGAGAATCATTCATAAATCGCAATGAATTGTAATTTAATTTTGAAAAAAAAATTCAAAGGTAAAATAATATTATTCCTTTAAACATAGATAAGATATCTTGTTACGGCTACCGACAAAGGGACACCACCTCTAAGTTCCACGACGACAGTCAATATGATTTATATAGAGACCACCACCACCACCCTCTCTACCACGACCACCACCACCGCTATAGGCTCATCGCAAGACGGCGCCACCATAGCCGCCATAGTACTCGGTTCTCTACTAGGCGCTATTCTTGTCGGAATTCTCCTGTATTTCTTAATCAGGTAATATCTACACATATATTAATTTCGAAAATTTCAAACTTCCCCAAGTGTAAAAGAAGTTCTTTGTCAATCTCTTTTATTTCCTATGTACGAGGGTTGTCCAAAAGGTTCGTGAACAACTTCTCAATTTTTTTAAAAAGCCTGCAATACTGTATCAAATTTGTTCGATAATATCTTAATATATAGATTATAATTTAGTAAATATACAAAATAATTAAACCAATGCAAACTATATTATGAACATTATAGGTGTAAATTCTTTGTATATAAACTATGCAAGCAGCTCGGGCCAGTCTGACGTAACGCTAATTTCATGATAACGTAAAAAATTTGGATTTTGAATTTTTATCACATGTTCAATTGTTCATAGACAAATGTTAATTTTCTTTATCATGCTACACTGCTAAGTGAGTGCAATAATTAGACCATAATAGATTAAATGTTTGAAAATCCAAACAATGTACTTGCTAATTTACGAGCGTCATTAATATTAATATTTTGTATACACACACTGCACAGCCCAGTCCAGAGGCGCTAGATTTATAACAACGACATGAATAAGGACACCCTATTTATGGATACCTAAATGACTTAACCTCCTTATGAAAGACAAGACATAACATTCAGTAGAGGAATAAAAGAGGTCATCAATTTATTAAAATAAATGACAGAATAATCAAACAAGACATATGTACGGAAGCGTATTAGTGCCACTTAGACACTTTACTTTTTATAATTTCTACACTTTAATCTGAAAATTTTACACTTTAATCAGTAAAATTTACACTTTAATCTGTAAAATTTACACTTTAATCTGTAAAATTTACACTTTAATCTGTAAATTTTACACTTTAATCTGTAAAGCTTCCGCGTCGCCGGTAAAACTCAGTTTGCGCCCGTTAAATCAGCATTAACGGTTGCAAATACCAAATTAGAAGATAGTTATTCCCTAAATACTGTAGATCACTATATTTTCGCGACACTTTATTTTCGCGAGATAGTCATTGACTCTTTATTAGCGAGACAAAATTTTCACGAATTGTGGTCGACGCTCTATATTATCTTAAGGAATTCTATTATACGCGAGAATTAAATTTTCGCGAGCATACCGTATCGCGTAATTACGCGAAAATAAAGTTCTCGCGAATATAAAGTGATTTACAGTACACGGACAATATTTTAGCCTTCGTTACTAAACTTCCTATAAAAAAATCTTTAAGAATATCTGATTTTCCTTTATTCTTTAAATATGCTTATTAATATCAAAATTGCTATAGATTGTATTCAATTAATTTCATAATTTTTAAAAGGACTTAGGCTTTTACTAATCGAAAAAAATACTTGGGTTTGAATACTCTTCATAATTAGATATAACCGATGAATTTATTTTGTTCAAAGGTAACTTCACAACAGATCTTAACTTCCCGTCAGGAACTTCTGTTTGTCAATAGAGTTTTTGATATATGTTTTCCTTGTGAGGATTAAGGGAATAACTATTTTCTAATTTGGTATTTGCGACCGTTAATGCAAATTTAACGGTCGCAAACTGAGTTTTACCGGCGATGCGTAAGCGGAGCCGGTAAAACGGATGTTTGTGACCGTTAAATCAGCATTAACGGTCGCAAATACCAAATTAGAAGATTAGTTATTCCCATTCTAATGCAATCCATGCATTTTGCTTGTTGTTTACGTCTTATTTTGATGAATTTTATTACATGAAATACGTCACGGTGCATTGTGTTTTTGCGTCGCTCTATTATGACGTCACATTGAAAAAGCTTTTACGCTGGTTAATGCTCGTTTTACTGCTTCAAACATCAGTGCATTAGCCAATCAAAATGTGTTTTACAAAACAATTGCAAAACAAATGGGGGGGGGGTATATAGGAATCACCCTGTCCGTCTGACCGTCTGTCTAGCTGTCCGTCTGTCTGTCCGTCCGTCTGTCCGTCTGTCTGTGCAATCGTGTTCGGTCCATATCTTTTTTACAGAGGGACATTAGAATCTACTACTCCACACAGAGATTGCCCATGACCCAAGGGTGTGTCATGACCTTGACCCAAGGTCATTTGGAGAACTTCAAGGTCACTGGAAGAAAAATTTCATAATTCGTGTCCGGTCCATATCTTTCTTGTGAATAAACTTGGTAGGTTCTCATTTCATACAAAGATTGTCCATGACCCAAGGGTGTGTCATGACCTTGTCCCAAGGTCATTTGGAGAACTTCAAGGTCACTGGAAGAAAAATTTCATAATTCGTGTCCGGTCCATATCTTTCTTGTGAATAAACTTGGTAGGTTCTCATTTCACACAAAGATTGCCCATGACCAAAGAGTGTGTCCTGACCTTGACCCAAGGTCATTTTGGGAACTTCAAGGTCACTGGAAGAAAAATTTCATAATTCATTATCTGGTCCATATCTTTCTTGTGAATAAACTTGGTAAGTTCTCATTTCACACAAATATTGCCCATGACCCAAGGGTGTGTCATGACCTTGACCCAAGGTCATTTGGGGAAGTTTAAGGTCACTGGAAGAAAAATTTCATAATTCATGTTTGATACATATCTTTATTATAGAAAAACTTACTACTGAAATCCCAGCGGGGGGTATTTTGTCACGTTTGGACAGTTCTAGTTTAGTTTTATTGGGATGTAAAACGGGTTTGTCACGTGATCAAATCCCATAAAGCCCGAAGGGATTTGTGGAAGATTTGATCATGTGCCAACCCGTTTTACATCCCAGTAAAACTCAAAAAATGATACCTTATTACTTATATTTACATTTGTGACTAAGTCATACTTTAAATTTGCCTGATTGTGACTTTTAACGTGTGAAATGCATTATTTTTCAAACCCAACGGCATGTATGTACTCCACTGAACGCGCGTCGACATTTGATGACGTCACTGAGATATAACGTCGAACGTTTATCAATCCGCACATCTATGACCTCTTCACCCCGTACCTGTATTTATACAGTTATAAAAACGCTTGCTTTCAGTAGTGTTATATAAAGGAAAAATTTTGCAAATGTAAATATTTTTATATATTATCTATGTAATAAATACTTTTATTGTGTAAGATGATATGTGTGTTGCAACCACTATTGAAATCACGACCACTGTTGAAATAATTATATCAA